>JAFISB010000059.1:138998-192710 GCA_022560015.1 Diplodia mutila | reverse complement strand
GCCAGCGACGGGGCACGCGTCTCGCGGTTCTGCGTGCGGTGAGTTTGGTTGGACACCCGGGGCCCCCCGCCCCCCCCCCCCCCCCCCCCCCAATGCCGTTCGTCGAGAACTAACAATGTCGCAGCTCTGATGCTTGTCTGCATGCTTGCGTACGGCTTCGCCTGGCAGATTGGCAACAGGCGCTCCCTGCGCAAAGAGGAAGAGCGCATCGCCGCCTTGCGCGCATCCGGGCACCTGAGGGACGAGAAGAGCTCGACCGAGAGCGGTGTCGCCGCCAACCGAGCATAGTTGCGTCGCTCGCCTGAGCATCGCCGAAGCGGCCGATATCACGATGGAACGTGGAATTCTGGACGATCGCTCTGCGGGGTGGGTACGAGGTCGGTTCGCTTAACTTTGCAACAAGGTGAGGTGGTTGAAGCTCCCATCTGGGTGCCCTTGTTCACAGATATGCTGCGCATTCGTGTCCAGATTGACGCTTCAACTACCCGCCCTCTCTGCTGCAATGCTTCGCGAACCGACCTCGTAGGTTTTTGTGATCGTTTTCGCATGTCGACGGGTGCGGCTGGCCATGGCTCCCCCTCAACACCGCCCGGAGATAGCTCGTCACCCACAATCTCCGCCCCAACGGCTTTGATGAGGACCTTTCCTGGGCTTTGCGCAGACCCAGTTTGCGCTCAAATGAAGTCGCGGCCGGCCCGTTCCGTTCACCTGTCGTTGCTGTATCCTTCTTAATTCGGTACCTACCATAATGATGCTTCCCCCTTTTCTCTGCCATGCTTGTGCTCGTTCTGCATACCGCGATGCTGTGAGATTAGGATGCTCCTCTCTTTGCCGGTGTGGGAGCAGTGTGAGCTCCTTTGGGGTTAAGGGTGCGGCGTGGTGATCCGAACGAAGGACGTGAGCAGGACGACGGCGACTTGGCGGCAGCGGCAGCGGCGCAGTCGGCAGCAAACGACGAGAGGAGCTGAGTCCGTGGTGGCGAGTCAAGAGAGTGGAAAAGCCAACGACCAGCAAGCGACCGTTTGATGCATGCTGCATGAACGGGCTCCACCACGGCGCCTTCCCACGTGCCGATGCCTCCACTCCGTCACATCGCCTGCATGGCGGTGCACGTTCCTCCCACCATCGCCGGCGCCTAACTGCAAGGCCACACAGGCACACAGAAAAACCTTTGTATGACGATGTCGCCACGCCGATGAAGCACGAGCCTGGACCCTGAGCGCAGTTGCGATAGGTACCCACCGCCATCCCTTCTCCACTCGCCAGCTCCACCCTTATCTCCAGCTCGACAATCCCGTTAATTGAACCTGGAGTGCTTCCTTGTTTGCCACTTGCGCCCACGATCGATCAATGCCTCTCCTCTCCTCATATCCAGCACGCCCACGTGCATCTCCGCTACGCCGGGCACGAAACGCTACAGCCTCGTGTCGAGGTCTCGGCGAGTGCAAGGCAGGCACAGAAAAGTCAAGGGAGGAGCCCAACGCCAAGCAACCACAGAGTATATTTTTGCTGTCCAATGCACTAAGCTGGCCAATTTCCCGCCTGTTCGCTCGCTCGCGCGCCGGCGCTGCCTTTTGATATTTCTTTAGTTCTTTCTTCGGTTTTTCTTTTTTCTTTACGAGAAAGAGCATGGATGTAGTCGCCGAGGGGATACGGCCGCCAGGCAACCAAAAAAAAAAAAGGGAAAAGAACTGGCAATAGTGCGACGAGCAGGTTCCCCTAGTGTGGCGCGCCACCAGCGCAAGGGGCAATCCCTCGCCATCACTTGGCGTCTTTCTGACGACAGCCGGATTCCTCCACCAGATCCGCCCCTGTAACGCGCCATGGATTTTCTCTCTCCTACTCTCTTGATTTATTTTTGGGTACTGACGCGGAAGGAATTCGTGCGGGTGATGCCATGTGCTGTTGAGGCGGCCCGCCGTCACCCTGTCTCACTCTCTTTTTGACGGTGTTTGAGAAGGTCTTGTGTGATGGACGGTTACGTGCATGTGGCTGTGTCTGTGTGTCCTCTCATCGCCACGGCTTCGCGGAACTTGCCTTTTGGACGCGCACCGTAACCGCGTGAACTTGGCTTTGACTGGGGGGCCCAACCGCAACAAGGCAGTCCGGCCGCGACGCAGCCGGGAGCAACGATACGTAGTGCGTCGTCGTAAACTCTACATCCAAAAATAAGATATCAAGTCTGTCCGTACGCATGTGCCATGCGCCGACCCGGAGACGCGGTAGAAACAATGAAGAAGCCAGTCGAATAATCCTGCGCCACGCTTTCAGTGATTGAATTCTGGAAGAACCCGTCGTGGCGTATCATGATGCCTGCTCTATAATATTGATAGTACAGAGAAGTCTAGTAGCTATAAAAACCATAATACAGGACGTGACTGAATCATGCCATTTACATATTCCACCTTGGTGGATCATAGACGTGAGCGATTGTCCATCGAAAGCAGATCTACAAGCTACGATAAAATTGAAAAATGAAAAGGAACAAACTCCAAGTATGACAGATAAGCTTAACAAGGCACGTAGACATCCCAGGCATAAGCAGAGAAACCCATGACTAATCGCAAGCGTGCGATGCAGGTGTCGTCCCTTCTATGAATTGACCATCAGACGAACGCCGTAACGCCAGACATATGAAGTAATCCAGCAGCGAAACGCCCAAAGTGTGGTGTCTCGCCCGCAGAGGAGTATGAACCAACCACACGGCGGCGGTTCGGGAAAATCAAGGATGCGTGTCGTAATAACAGATACAAGGAAAATGTCGTAACAGTGTGATGGAGGAGAGCCAAGCTTTGCCGTCCGCTGCACCTTGAGAAAGGGAAGGAGGGAAACAAGATGGAGGGCCGAGCTTCTTGCCTGCAGCAGTGGTGTGGTGCGCCTGAAATGAGAACGGACCGTCTGAGCGAATGCAGGACGGTGATCATTGACCAAGGGAAGTTACGCTCTCCGTGGCGGGAAATTGCCGGATAATATTGAACGTCCGTGGTGGTCCCGGCAACGGCCAGCAGTGGCTTGCCCGCAGCCGTGAGTACGAAGTAACGGATGGTGCAGTAAGCCAGCGCTAAAGTTCCCAAACCAGACCCGCGAGGTAGATGACTGCTCGTGTGGCTGCGGCAGTCCCGGGAATGGTGGACTAGGACAGAAGCTAGAAGCGAAGCGGTAAATGCGGTCGGTTGGACTGGCGTTTCAAAAGGGCAGGGATCAAAGCGGCCGCGACTCCTAGAAGAGGATTTGGTGCCTAGGTGCCATTAGCGCTTGCTAAGGAAGACAGTGTGCCTCGGAATAAGTGAAGAATTACCTCTGTAACGCATATTCCAGGCTGACGTCACTCAGCTCTGCGTCGTCTGGAATCTCGTCCATGACCGGTACCAAGCCAGCGAACTTCTCACTGCCACGATACGCAAGAATTGCGGGGACACCGGCGACATGCATCTCCGCATCCTCGTAATGGAATTTGATGAACTTGACCATGCCATGCCTCCGGGCTAGAGTGCGCAACGCGTCCTCAACCATGGTGCTGATCTCGGACTGTAGTCGGTCAGTGCATGCATCAGATAGAGAGGACGGAACAGACACCGACCTTATCGTCATAGATGAAGACCACCACCGTGGTGGCGGATGCCGTCTTCTCAATGGCCTCCAGGTAGCCGTCTGCGTCAACCTGCACAAGGCGGCCATACGCCCTGGAGCCAGGACTGCTGGTCCGCGATCTCGAGCGAGACAGAGCACGCTGGCCCTTGGGCTGGCTCTGGAGCTCGCGCAGCCTGTTCTCCCTCCACCTTGCCAGGAACTCGTCCTCGCTGCTGCTGGCAGTGCTCTTCTCACTGAAGGTGGTGTCGGCGCGGTTCTTCCTCACGGCGTTCGCCTTCTTCTCGTCGCTGCTGCGGAACAGTGAGAAGCGCTGGGACTTCTTGGCCTGCTCGAAGGCCTGGGCATCGGCAATGACGCCCTTGGGGCCGGTGTTGGCGTCGGAGCGCACGTGGGGAACGGTGTAGCGAGAACGCATTGTATCGAGGTCGACAGTGTCGTCGTGGGGGTGGTAGTCGTCGTCGTCGTCGGAGTATTCTCCCTTCTCAAAGAACTGCTCGAGAGGGGATTCGTGTCCGGAGTCCAGGTCAGAGTCGTCGGCGTCTTCGGGGTGCCGGGTAGAGTGGCCTTTGTCTCGAATGAGCTCGTTGAATTCTTCTTGAGCGGCGTTCGACATGGCGAAAGGGGAAAGCCTGCGCTTTCAGAGGGGCGGGCAAGCTTATAACGCCAGTGAGAGAAGAGCGTGGGCCCGTTCACGGCGACAGGGTTGGTCTGCGGCTGGAGGTGATGACAACGGTCACGGCGCGTCGGAGGTCGCTGAGTGGGTAGGCAGTGCGAGGATCTGTTCTGTGCTCTGGTCGGGGTTTCAGCCGTGCAAGTGCTCGAAAAGAAGGCCCAGGCAGTACGCGCTAGCCGGGGTGCCCCACGTGCAGCTTCGAGCGTTGCGTCCGACGTAAGTAAGGCTGAGGGCTGTAAATGGCTCCGGCCGAGGGCTGCGACGTTGACCGGCGAAAGGGGCGGAGGGTTGAAACGTCCAAGAGCCCGGCCGCGGGGATCAGGCCCAGCCGCCCACCGCGCCAGACGCGCAACGCCGGCTCGTAACGGTTGTCGCGCGTCGCGCTGCACGTTGCTCCGTCCGTGTCAACAAGACATCAACGTCAGGGCGCCTACGCCCAAGCCTCACCATCTCCAGCCCAAATTACGAGCGGCTCTTCAACGGCGCGCGCTGCCAAACACGGCACGGGTTACATCATGCCACTCGCATGTCCTCATGATCTTCCCTCGCCAACCCGCCGATTCTTGCAACCGCCAGAGGTCGCGCGCTGGCCCGCCCCCGTCGTGCGGCATCCAAGGCAAGCCCAGAGTGTCCCTGCGCTGCGCATGATAGATCGTCTCCCAACCCCGGCACTTAGCATACGGCGACTGGGTTTGCTCGCCTGCCCGCCGCGTTCCGATACGGCACCTCGCAGCCGCCCACGCTAGCTGCCGGGGTCCCTGCCTATGCCCACCTCCGCGAGCCCGTTCGTTAGATCCTCAGCAGCACCGACTACGTCTTGTATTGTATGGCATTGAACTCAGATTAAATGCATGCTAGCCAACCGCAATGGACACCTCACCATAAGCCACCACCTGTATAGGAGCTGAGTAAAGAAAAGGGAAGAAAAAAAAAGTACTAAGAACATCTCTTGAGAGGAAAAAGACTGCCGAACCGTCCGGGAAATGAGCACTTCTCGACCGAAAGAGCGAGGGATATCGGTGCCCGTTGCCTTGCGCCTTGGTGAAAGAATCCCATACGTGATGCGCTTGGAGGGTTCGGATGACGGTAGCTGAAGGTACAGGGAATCGCAGCTTTTATTCCAAAGCAGAAAAGGTAAGAAGAAAGCGTACCGTCGCCACTGAACAACATGGGCCGAAACCACCGACCTGACCCAGACGTCCCACCCGTGTCGAAGAGAAAAAGAAAAAATTAGAGCCGTTTAGGAGTGTACAAGCCGAGACCAGTATGCTCGCCAGTTACTCGTTTGTAATATCGTGCGTAATAGAGAGAAAAGCCGCGTATGATACACACAAAGCATATTAGCGAGCTTTCCTGTGTGCGGTGCGTGAGCGCAGGTAGGTGAGCCGCTGTCGGGTCTGCTGGTGCCCGGGGGGTATTTGGCGCCCGCAACAATCGTCGTTTTAAGTGTTAAGACGGGTTTACGCCCAGATGCGGAGCTGTGGACCACGGTTAGCCACGTTGCAGGTCCCACAAAGAACGGATCAGTACTCACCATCGAATCCCAAGATCCCGTGCACAGACTCATGGCGTCGTTGCTAACTCCCAAGCAAGAAACACGGTTGTCGTGACCTTGCAGAGTTCCGACCTTCTCGCCGCGAAGAACATCCCACACCTAATACAAAATTAGCATATGCCTAAATCTCAACATCCCGGCGCCAACTTGTACTGACCTTGCACTCGAAATCGTCGTAACCCGCGAACAACAACCTGCCGGAGACGGAGAAAGCAACGGATGTGATGCCACACACGGGCTCACCGATCTGAGACATGTGTCAGCACTTCCAAACAAATATCGTGCCCAATCCGGCACGTTCAAGCGAGACTTCATCTTACAGTGTAGCTTTGCAGCTCGCGGTCGGCACGGATATCAAACAGACGGCAGGATGCATCGTCGGAACCGGTACCGAAAGCATTGCCGTTAGGGAAGTACTGAATGGCGTTGATGTCCGAGTCGTGCGCTGCAAAAGTCTGGACACACTTCTGCTGGCGGATATCCCAGAGCTTGGCAAAGGCATCGCAGGCACCGGACACGAATTGGTTGTTGTCGAGCGGGTTGATGGACAAGCTCATGACATCGCCGAGGTGGTCGGCGAACTCGTGGATTTTCGAGCCCGTCTCGAGATCCCACAAAACGCAAGTCATATCGCCCGACGAGGTAAGGATGCGCCGGTCGCTGATGAACCGACAGCAACTGAGGTAGCCAGAGTGGCCGGAGAGCTCACGCGCGACGCGAGTAGGGCCTTCCCGTGCAGAGAGGTTGTAGATAGAACAAATGTTATCGAGGCCACCGCAGGCGACGAAGTTGCCGCTGGGCGAGTAGGCGCAGGTCATCACCCATGACGAGCGCAGCGGGATGGCGTGAACCTTGTTGGTGGTGTAGGCATCCCAGATGATGAGCTTGCCATCTTGCGACGCGGAGACGAGGTGCCTGCGGTCCGTCGACCAGTGCATGGCGTAGATCTTGGCTAAGTGACCCTTCAAGGTCCGCTTGGTCTTCATCGTCAGCCGGGGCAGCGCCTCAACACGCTGGCGGGCGACATCGCGGACTGCGGCAGAGGTTAGCATGCGAAGCTCGGCTGGGCCATTGGTGCGGCGCGGAGGTGGGCGAGGATAGGCACATACGAGTGGTGTCCGCGAGCTCGTCCTTCTTCCTCTTTATCCGGTCTTTGAGAGCCTCTGCATCGCGCCGTGCGATCTGAATCTTCTGCTGAATGCTCTCGGCATTCAGGTCGGCCATTGCGACGGGTGGGTGCTGGTGAATGGAGGGAGGGTCAGGAGGGAGAGCGCGGCGTCGGCTGCGACGAGGCACGAGGATCCAGGGGCGGTTGCGACGGGCGGGTTTGCGATGCGGGCGGAGCGAGTGAATGAGTGACTGAAGGTGCGGTCCGCCAACCCGTTCGACGAGCGCGATGTACTGCGGGCGGGCCCTGGAAGTTGACGAGATTCGAGCTGTGGGCAGGCAAGGAAGGTTGGAGTTGAATCGAAGGGAGAGCGGCCGGCTGGAGGGTGCAGGTCGAGCGTCCGCTGCTTACCGTTCCTAGAAGACGCTAGGTCGAGCCCCCTAATTATTAACTACGCGAGAGTCGACGCTGCCGCTCTCGCGCGCTCACTTTATTCAGAACAGCAGGACACCGCCAGCACGCAGCACCCGCGCAGCTCGGTGACGGTGCGACCGCTGCGGTGCTCGCGCCGTGCAGCACCCGCAGGCCCTCGAGGGGTGCCGGAGCGTGCAACAGCTTCGCAGAGCTGCAATGTCGGCCTCAAGAACAATGGCGCTAGCGCAGCCAGAGTGGGCCCGGCCGCCGCGTTCAGAAGCAGCCCACTCGCTGATTTTCTCTCACCCGGCCGTCGATCCCTACGCGGCACCGCGTCCGCATCCCACCTCCGTCGAACCTCGCCGCCGAAGCCAATCGCGCCCTGCTGCGAGAGCGTCCCCCTCACCACCGCCCCAGAGGATGAACCAGACTTCTGCCCGCTGGCTTGCCAAGGCCCTGCCGAAGGTCGAGGTACGCAACGAGGCCCAGAGCCCAGCCGCAACCCGCCTAGCGGCCCAGCGGAATCGTCCACCCGTCCCGGCTACCTCGGGCTGACTGTTCGCCGCCAGCTCCATGCGCACCTAAGCGGAAGCATCGATCGTGACTGTCTGCACGAGATTTGGGCACGGCGGAAGCAGGCAGACGACCGCCTCGACCTGCAGGACCCGCTGGACGCCATCCCGCCCGGCAAGGTCGACTACGACCTCAACACGTGAGCCGCCTTTTCCTCTTTGCTGCATCCAGCCCGTCGCGGGATCAAATGAGCTTCTGCATGGGCGCGCTGGGCTCCCACACCTGCCTTAGCTTGGTAAGCCTCAGGCGCCCGTCACACGGCCCCAGTACGTCCCGGGAATGAGCTTCTATGCGTTCCCACCAAGAATAGACGCCTCTGTGAGACCATGCGCGCGAAGGCATGGGCACATCTGGGCTCGCTGTCGGCTTCAGAAGCGAGCGAAGCTACATCGCGCCACACGCACGGCCGGATGAGTGCTTCGGTCCTTCTCACAGGCGTGCTTGCTCCTCTCCTCCGGTTGAACCTCCTATGTTTCTCCCCCCCTCGACACAAATATTCCGTAGCTATTGCATTTTAGTTGTCTGCTCCAACTTGGAGCTCAAGACACTTCTCTGCCAACAGAGGTTGCCGCGGCTGACTGGTTCGGATGTAGCTTTTTCCCGCTGTTTTCTTCGTACATCTACAAGCTATGCAGTGACGTCGAGAGTATCAAGTACGCTTGAATACTTCCATTTTGACTACGGCAACTGCTCACCAGCCAGGTATTCCACACTCTCGGTGCTCGAGTCATTCCGTCGAGACAACGTCGTGCACTTGGAACTCAGGACGACACCACGCGCCATTTCAGATCAAGGAATCACCAAGAAGCAATATGTAGAGACGATACTCGCCTGCATCGAGGAGCACAACGCCCGCCCCTCAAACACAATGCGTACTAAGCTCATCTTGTCTGTGGATCGCCGCAACTCCTTAGTCGAAGCTGAGGAAGTTGTAAGTCTAGCGTTATCCTTTCGGTCGAGAGGCGTTGTTGGAATCGACTTATGCGGCGACCCTGTAAAAGGCGATGTACGCCTCTTCTCCGAGGTGTTTAGTAAAGCCAAAGCTGCGGGCATGAAAATCACTGTCCACTTCGCCGAGGCCGCTGCCTCCTCGACCGACACAGAGCTGTGGACATTGCTGAGCTGGCATCCGGATCGGATTGGACATGTCATTCATGTGAAAGAAGAAATCCGCGAGAGGATCATCGAACAAAAGATTGGAGTCGAATTATGCATCAGCTGCAACGTCCATGCTAAAATGATCACGGGAAGTTTCCAAGACCATCACTTTGGGTGGTGGAGAGATTCCGGGGTCGGGGTGGCGCTCTCAGTAAGTCATCAGCCACTCTGAGTCGTGTCCATGAGAGATGAATTGACGCTTGTGTTCTAGACGGACGACGTCGGCGTCTTCTGCAGCCCTCTCTCCGAGGAGTATTACCTGGCCATTACGCATTTCAATTTGAGTAGAGAGGATGTCAAGGAGCTGTGCGAAGGTGTGGTGGGTATCATCTTTGCAAGCGACGAAGAAAAATCCAGACTGCGGAAGTTGTATGCGTCTTGGGACGGGTGGAAGTGAGTGCTTGGTGGCTACTGCCAATTTGCGGCAAGCCAAATAGGAGGGCCGCTAGCGATTGGATGCAACAAGAAACTCGTGCTACTGATCTGTGGGGCTCGGAATATCGTTTCGTTCTGTAGCAACTGTGTTTTAGGCCGTTTATGTGAACCGACATGAATGGTTTCAACTGTGCAATGCATCATAGACTCGGCGCAACAGAGCGAAGCTATTGATCAACCCAAAAATCGGAAAGAAATGCCGAGAGTGCATTGGATCCAGCCTTGAATGCCCGCGCAGGCTGCATGTTCTACAAGGGTTCTGCAAGATTCCTTGCAGATGAAACCAAAAGCCTGTCACTTTGGCACACGTGCACATGTGATCTCGCGTGTGCGTAAAGCTGGCCGAAGTTCTCGCTGACGCCATGGCGAACTTTCACCCCGCCGCTTCTGCTGCAACACTTCCTGTGCGCGCACGCAAAACTTCAACACAATCTCACTGGGAAGCAGCAACCCGCGAGAGTGTTTGCCCCAGGCTCCGGACTTTGCGACTAACTAGTCCGTCCTGCCATTGGGCGACTGCGTCCAGGATGGTGCCCTCGAGAAGATCCGCGCGCCGCCAGCCGCAACAAACACGGCTGAACTTCACCCCACTGCCCTCGTCGTCGCCTGCTGCCGCACATTTGTCGCCTGACATGCGCAACCGCGCCGCTACGGTAGATTACACGGGCTCTCCAAGTCCCGCGAAAAGGCGCAAGATAGCGCAGAACGATAGCGTTGTCGGAGGTAGGCATATATTCTGGTGCCCTTTTGGAGGATGAGATATTGTCAATGTGCCCGGCCCCGAATGTCGGGTACCTATGTACTTGGCACGGACGTTTGACAATCCCCTCCCGCAACTCACCTTGCGAGACTGGTCCTTACATAGGCTCTGCTCTGCATCCGTGAGACGGCGACGCCTGCTCGCACGCCTTCGCAGTCGCCCCAGGCTCTTACGCCGGGGCACCCTACGAAAGCTATTCACGCACAAATCTTACATCCTACGCACGTTTGAAGCTGACCAAATTTGATGCTCGACAATAGGAACCACACGAGCCGCCATGACCCCAAGAATCAAGCACGAAGGAAGCGATACTAGCGACAGTGATATCGACCCCAATCCAAGATCGCAACGGAGTAACAATGCATTCCTCACCAGCGGCAGGGCTAAGCCCAAAAAAAAGATCAGCCTTACCCAACCGGACGACCCACTACCAGCTGTCAAGGATGAAGACAACAATTCTCCAGATAATGTGCCAGAGAGTGATACCTCATCTCAAGATATTCCTGTACGCAAGCGGACTCAACCTGCCACCCCGAAAGCAGTATCGAAAAAGTCTAAGAAGAGAAAGGCTTCACCAGACAGTTCCCAAGGCTCAGCTCCAGCTCCAGTAAGCAAACGTCAGACGAGAGCAAGCAAGCGGAGCAGACAGTCCCCACAGCCAGCTGTCAGTGTTTCTGAGGACTCTGAGGAGCTCGAGATTGCGGGCAGGTCATCGAAGGCCTCAACGCGCAATTCTAACTTTGGTGAGCCCGAATCTAGCGGCGACGACGCTCTTGCATCCTCGCCTGGATCAATTGCAAAGAAAGGAAGGGCCAAGCGATCCTCTAAGGTGTATAGTGAGGACGAGGAGAGCGATGACATTCCTGTTTCGACCAGGAAGAGGAGAGCTCCTCCGGTTTCTGACAGTGAAGATGGACCAGTGACTCAGAGCTCCCGCAGACGGTCACCTTTGGCGGTCCAGAGAGAGCAGGAAGACCTCGCAGAAGACCTCGAGTTCTTTGGCTCGTCGCCTCGGAAGCTGGATGTCCCCCGTAGGCCACGGAACGCGCCAGCGGCGATGAACGCTCGCCAGAAGGCACTGGAAGCGCTGAAAAGACGTCGTGCTGGCGAGAAAGATTTGTCCCCAGAGGTCGAGGGAGAACCTCAGCCAAGGCGCCACCGTGCTTTATATGACACAGAAACAGAGTCGGAGTCGGAGGCTGCCCAGGATGACCAAGAGGAAGCGGACGAAGACGAGGATGAGTTGTCCGATCGGCCACATGCCAGAGTCCACCAGGCAACGACAATGGACATGTTCCAGGAGGATGACGACGATGGAAGTTTCGTGGTCGAAGATGAAGATGAGACTATTGGCGTCCCTGGCGAGAATGCTACTATCCCTCTCGCGTTCACCAGCATTAGCCGTGCCAAAGGCAAGGACCTGTTTAAATACGCAGTTGAATGGATGGTCCAGAAGAAGCTGAATCCGGGTTTTGCGAAGGACGATGAGATCTACAAGTTGACGTTCAGGAAATTGGACGATGAGGTCAAGGGGCTCGCAGGATCGAAATTCACATCTTCAGCCTGGACGCGGGACTTCACCAGGGCTCTACACGGCAGGCCACAGTTGGAGTCTGTTGAAATCAGCGGTTCATCGAGGATCCTGCTGGAGAACCACTGTCAAGCATGCAACCGTCGGACTCACCCTGCCACATGGGACATCAGGTTGACTGGAAGAGCCTACAAGGGCGATACACTCTCCGATGTAGAAGACAACGATTCATCTGACTCGTCCGAGTCGGATGATAGCAATTCGGATGATGAGGACCGTCGCTCCGTGGATGCGAACGGGCACTCGCTCCCACCGGAATCTACGGTTTTCCACGTTGGTGTACACTGCAAAACAAACGCAGAAACAGCACATACGCTGACGCACTGGCGCTGGCATTTGTATGACTGGGTCAAGGACCATTTGCAGATGCAGGGTCACCTCGACGCCGAAAAGATCGTGGAGCGCGACGGATGGAAAACCAAGAAGAGGATGAAGTATGCGAACAAAGTCGTGGATGAAATGCAGGCGAATGGCGACATCAAGAAACTGTGGCACGACTTCAGGGCCACTATCAATACGGCCAGGGAAGCGAAGGTGAGTTAGCAGGCTTTCCCATTTGTTGAATCAATTTCTAACCATACCTCAGCAAGCTGGTTGGAGTCGGTTCGCCAGATGAGCCAGGATCTCAATCACGGCATCTGGATCCCATGGAAACATTCTTGGAGCGTGCTGGTTCCTCTGTGTCGACGACATTGGAATTGAGATCCCTGGAATGGCAAGCGCAAAGAGATTTGGAAGAGAATGGCAGCTTGCACGGGTTGTTCAAGCTTAGGGCTGAGTGGGTGGCTTTTTTTCCCTTTTTCTTCTTCTTCTCTTCTCTTTTCTTTCTTTTATGCATAGATCGCTTGATAAGCGAGCAGGAGTCGGCGGGTGCCTTTACTCTTATACTTTCTTTGGACGAAGTGGTATTCTTATTGTCGTCATGACTTTGAGTTGACGAAATCCAGTCACATAGCTCAAAGCATCACCATGTGCGTGCTTAGTGCGCCGAACCTCATCAAGAAGAATAGCTAGGGCGCTTTCCTTCTCTCTCATTCTCGAATTCCAATACCATGATTCTAAAGATTGGTTGATGCTTTGATAGCCGGCGGCTGACAGCACTGATGCCGTTCACCCTGCATCAGTGCCTTTCCGTTTTTCCTCCCTATTATTCCGTACGATTACTGGAGTACTATCTCTTTGTCCGTCCTTAGCTTCTTGGATGCCCAATATTATTCAGTGGGGTTCGCTGCACGGCAGGTACAGCGCGCCGCCACCTTCCCGTTCCTCCTCCATCTTTCTTAGACCTCACATGGGGGCTAAGATGTGCTTCTTCACCGCGGCAAGCCGCTCCCGGCACTACCCCCGGCTGCAGCGCCCTCGCCGCTCCCGCTACCCCTGGTGCGGACGGCGAGACTGACGCGAACGGGCTCGGTCGGGCCTCGAGCCATCAGCTCGTCGAGGCCGAGGTCGCGCCAGGCGGGCTGGCGCTGCTTCTGGGTGGCGCGCTGGATGCCGAAGGCGGCATGCTGGTCGGGCACCACGTCATCCTCATCCTCCGGATTGATGGGTTGGTGTTGTGGCGGCACGTAGATCTCCTCGGGCAGCAACGGCGTGCGCGTGAACTCCTCGAACAGGTCGGCAAAGCGAGGCTGCGGAAGGTGCAGGTAGGTGCGGGAGGAGTCGCGAGACTAGGATGAGGTCAGCCGGGAGGATGCGGTTTAGCTGAGGAACGGAACGTCAGATGATAGATGCCATAGTGCTGCTGTGCGGTGTCGGGAGCAATCGTATTGGGAGCCTACCATGGTGGATTTGGTTGACAGTTGGGCACGAAGTGCGGATCTCTAAGAGTCGCCAGGTGGATGTTTCGTGGTCAAATCGGGGAGAGCTGGGTTTATGCTCAAAAGGGCAGGCAAGGCCCAAAAGCACTAGGCTCAGTGGCTCAGACACGCCGCCTGCGGAAGGTTGGACGCCAAACGGAGTCTCGCGAGCGTTTGGTCCTCTCACGGCCCTCGAGGTAGGCCCTGATGCGGATCCTGATTGCCCAGGCTGGCTGTAGTTGGATGGTTAGGACTGTCCAGAGGTAGGCGCGAATCAAAGCGGTCTTGAGAGTCATGGTGGGCAAGCATGTGACTAGAGGTGGTGCACACGAAGGGCAGACAAACACTTAAGGAATAGAAATGAAAGAGGGCGGATGTGGACGGCTAGTGTTCTTATTTGAAGAGCTTCCCACAGCCACGTTGTTTGCAGTTAGGGTTGTGGAGCAGTGCTCACGGAATGGAGGCTCAGCGGTACGCGCAATTGGGGCTGACTAGAGAAGTAACGAGAGATCTTGGGCATACCAAGCCGGGTTACCCACGGAAGCGGCGCGTGTCCTCGCAGCAGGCGCGATGAGGTGGGCGGAAGAATCGGAAGGACAGTGCCGGTATCCGATCAGCAGGCCGAGGTGGTATAGTGGTTTAGCTTGGCTGCTATGCGGTTTCAAGCGCAAGGGCAGAGTGGTGTTCCGTTGGATGTTTAGTGCACCCAAGTTAGCGCGCAGTGGGGCGCAGTGTGGCAGCGCCTGGGCTTCCAGCTGCGCGGGCGGTCTCTCCAGCCGCCCGTTCAATAGCCGGCTGCGCAGAATCGGCGCTTCGCCCGCCGCAGCCGCCCACACCAGCTGTTGGCGCCAAGCCTCGGGCCGACCTCGCTTAGGAATTCTCGCACTGTGGATAGCGCAAATCGACCCAAACGCGACACGCAGAAACGACGACATCCGAGACGACCACGACGGTAACCCTGCCCCTCCGGACGAGCTTCATTCAACGAGTGCGTGCTGCTGCTTGCCGTGCTCTTGCGCTGCTTTCATTCTAACACGGATCCCACTGCAGACACCTCCGTCCCACGACACCGACAACTCGCAACCATGGCCCACGAGACCGTCTACTTCTCCCGTCCCCGTACCTACGGCAAGGGCGCCCGCGGCTGGTACGTCTGAACCTGGCAAAGATGGCGACGATGGAAGGGGCCAAGGCTGCTTTATATGCTCAAGCCGGGGCAAGGGAGGGGACAGCACCTTGATGGAAGCGATCGAGATACCATGATGGGCGCTTGTTGAATCATTCGCTGACGGACCCCCTTTACAGCCGCGTCTGCACCCACAAGGCCGGTCTGATCCGCAAGTACGGCCTCAACATCTGCCGTCAGTGCTTCCGTGAGAAGTCCACCGACATTGGCTTCGTCAAGGTACGAATCTTCCCCGCCCCCTGTCGAACAAGGACCCACGCCAATGGCAATGCGACATGTGTTGGAGCAAGGTTTTTGGGGAACACAGTGCAGAAAATGGAGTTTGCGACGATTGATGACTGACTTCTGGTACAGCACCGGTAAACTTGTTGCTGGAAAGGAGAGATGGGCTGTCTGGGGGGTTATTTTTGGGAACCAGTCATGAGCGGTCATGGGCTATAAAAGCGTACGCGAGTGACGCAAAAATGGAGTTTCCTTCATTCTATGGGCCCTGCTTCACGACCTGCGATGAAACCTCGCATTGCTCCGTGGGCTGGATTCACCGCGCTAGGAATTCAGTTCTTCGTCTCGATTTCCGTTTCCCCTGGGAGTGAACCCAATGCAGCATTTAAACGCACTCAATTGAGGAAGTTGCGCTGCGGCCTGCTGTAACCAATCCACTATCCATGACGCAGACATTGGACTCAACTAACCCCCGTACGCGGAGTGTAGCGTCCTTGGTAGGTCTTCTTGCCCGCGTTTACACATCCAGCGCCATCAGTGGCTTCCAAATAATCGAACGCATCCGCGCCTGCCTTATAGAGATGTTGTACTGGACTTACGTGGGCAGTTGAATCCAATATCTAGACGCGATTGTCTGCATTTAAGACTCACACCTGCATCCGGACAAAGAACACACTGTCGAGGAAAGCACGAGGATCGCACTCACACGCGGAGTAAGCAACGACTTACAAGGCTGGGTGAAAAAGGCATTTTACAAAATGAATCACCCCGCACTTTCATCGAGTCCCAAATACTTTGCTTCCTTGTAGACATCACCAGCAGAGCGCGACCGGCCTAACAACTAACAATTGGCCCCCAGCATTCATGAATGTCGTCACGGGCTTAAAATATATTTTCTGCGTAGAGTCCACGCGCGGCCAGCGATACTTGTTTCCGAACGCAACTTTACCAAAGCAGTCACGTTATATGCAGTGTGTTCCGACAGTAAAGAGCACGAGGATTCGCAGATGGCACTGCACTGCACGAGGCCTAGGGCTAGGCGGCGAGCTTGCAATTCAAACATCAAATCTACACCCGCCTTCTTCAACGTCATCCACCACGTTGACTGAGTTGGGCATCTTTTGAAGCAACGAACTGACACTTGCCGACTCGCTTCAGTGCACTGCGTCTATTTCAGGCATTGATGTCTCCCGTCACCATTACCGGTGCGCAGTAACTATGGCTCCGGTCGATCTGCCCGACCTCGTCCGCCGAGGCGCGAACGGAGTGGCTTATTCAGGTTGGCCTTTTATGAACTTCACAACCCCATCTCCTTCCACTGCCGTGCCGACGCAGGCCTTTACAACTCCATCGATCTCACTTGTCACTCTGGGTGGTTTCAACGGCACGACCGGTGTATCGCCAATCACTCACCCACCACCTCACCCAAGTACGCTTGTGACAAAGCTACCGGGTTCTTCAACACTAGAGTCACTCACAACAACTGAGGCTACCACGCAAATACTTTCGCTTCCAGGGCCACCCACTACCAACACTACTACACTCTTCGTGATCATGACTAGTACACAGACACTCTTAGACGCCAGGCCGCCGATTACGGATACTACTACGATCTTCACGACCGTCACTAGCTCACCGACCCACCCGTCCTTGCAGGGACTTTCACTTTCAAGATTGCTCAACACCAAGACTAGGAAACGCTCCACAACGGTGACTATCACGCGGTTCCCAACCCCGACCATCTACACAACCATAACTTTTACCTGGTTTCCACCCCCCTCCACAACTACAATCACAAAGCTCACGACTCAAACTCAATCGACAAGGACTGCGGCTCCTGCACCAGCTGCGCCAACCAATCCCCATGGAGGTCAAGGCAGTGGCGGTGATAACTCACCCGGCTCCAGCTTTGCGGACACCAGCACGCCAGTCACCCCAAGCTTACAAGACACTAGCTTAAGCATCCCTAGCACGACCTTGTCGAGATCCTTCTACATCACCGTGGGCCTCCCTTCCGCCTCCTTGCCAGACAGTCCGACAAGCATATACACTCCATCCTTCCACTCCTACCCGACCTACACGAGCCGGCCCACATACTCAGCTATCGCCGGCGCTGGTAACGGGTCCGCCGAGCAGGAAAAGTCTGTAACGACGATTGTGGGCACGGTATGCGGAGCTGTGACATTCGTCCTTGCGTTGTTTGCGGTGGGTGCCTGGTGGATGCACAGAAAGGGTGCGAAGAAGGCGAAGAATGAGAGATCAGGGTCGAACAGGGCATCAACAGAGGCTTCGTGGATGGGCGGTGGGCTCGGTCTAGGGAGAGTTTCGGAAGGAGGTGAAAGGGGAAGAGCAACGGGGGCGGAGTGAACATGGCAGGTGTTGCTGTCGGATTGGGCGTATGATCTCGGCCATGGTTTGACTTTTAGACTGCTCTGCCATACAACCACGGGATTTCAATAGAGATGTTGCAGATTTTAATTCATTCTTGGGAACACCAGTCAGAGCAGATCCGGCAAACGAGGCAACCTTTGGGTGTGAGTATTCGAAAAAGGCGGTGCTGCTTCTGTCCAGGCACCTTTCATGCCTGCAGCAATCCGGCCAGAAGCGCCAAGTGGGGCGGCAGTCACGAAGCAGGCACTGCGGGGTAGTGCTCGATTTATCCACCATTAACATCCGGAAACTGAATCGCGCATCCTGTTTATTTACGCCTTACTTTTTCTCCTTCGCCCCTGCCATGGAGTCTGCAGATCGAATCGATTTTTGCATACACACAAAGTCAGGCCAGCCGCGATGAGCCTGGAGACGCAGGATGATGTAACCAACGAGGGGCAGCAGGACCCCTCTCCCTCCTCCTCGCTCATCATCAACAGCATCAACAACTGCATCCCGCTCTCCTCGATCGCGCCTGCCCTCGTGCTGGGCGGGGCGGGCTTCAGCAACCAGCTGCACCCGAACCCGGCATCGCTGCCGACGCGGCACATGGTACAGCGCGCGCTGGACCTGGGCTTCCGCGCCATCGACACCTCGCCTTACTATGGCCCCTCGGAGATCCTGCTCGGTGACGCCCTCGCGCAGCCGGAATTGATCGCCGCCCACCCGCGCGACAGCTTCCTGCTTATGACCAAGTGCGGCCGCGTCGCCGCAGACCACTTCGACTACTCGCCTGCCTGGATCCGGCAGTCGGTGACACGAAGCCTGGAGCGCCTGCACACCTCCTACCTCGACCTTGTCTTCACCCACGATGTCGAGTTCGTCGCCCTCGATGAGGCCGTCGCCGCTGTGGGTGAGCTCTTCGCGCTCAAGGACGAGGGGAAGGTTCGATACGTGGGCATCTCCGGCTACCCTCTGCCGCGCCTGGTCGAGGTCGCCAGAGCGGTGCGCGAACGCCACGGACGCCACGTCGACGCGGTGCAGGTCTGGGGCCAGCTAACGCTGCAAAACACGGTGCTGCTGGACGAGGGCGGGTTGAGGGAGCTCAAGGCCGCGGGTGTCGACTGCGTCTTCGCGTCCAGCCCACTGGCCATCGGGCTGCTGAGGAAGAAGGGCGTGCCCGTCGGCGAGCTGGGCGATTTTCACCCTGCGCCCGCTGCCCTGCGCGAAGCTGCGGCGCGCGCCTCCGAATACGTCGAGGAGAGGGGCACCAAGCTGGCCGAACTGGCACTGAAGTACGCCGTTGCGCAAGGCCTAGCCACGGGGCAAGAGACGGGGCTGAGGTTGAGCACCATCCTAGGCGGAGGCACCACACACGAGATAGAGGACAACTGGGAGGTTGGAAGCACCATTACCTGTCGGCACGAGGCCAAGAGAAGAGCTGCAGAGAACGGGAAGGGAAGGAAGGAAAGACTCAGCGGTCTCCTCACAGAGCAGGAGCTTGAGCTGATCGAGGGGACGAGGCATATACTTGGGCAGTGGCTGAACCACAGTCTAGGGAGTTGACCAAGGAAGAATCAAAACAGGAAAATCGACTACGTCTTCAACATACAAATGCCGGCCGATGTTTGCTATAGCGCGATCATCAATGCAAAGTGGCTATCTAGAACTCAGTATTATTTACGACTTTCCGACTCAATATTTCTCCAGCCATTCTATACCGCATTGGCGCGGGGTTGACGGGTCGGGCTACCTCGTCATCTACTTTGAACCGTCGATGTCACATAGTAGTGATGACGCGTTGCATTTGAAATCCGGTCAGCAGGCACAGTATTTTCCGCGCACGAGCGAGGCCGAGGGCGAGACCGAAGGTGGCTTGAAGTCGCTGCTGCGGTACCGCACGTTCGTGTAGCATGGAAGGATTTATCGCCGCTAAATCCGCTATGCTGCTGCCTGTCTGCTCAAGCTTCGGCGACCGAACCAGCGATTGGCTAACGCGATTCTTGCCATGGCTTGTGCCGCATGCAGCGCGGAGTTATCTATGCATGACGGAGTTTAGGCGTCTTGGTACGCTGATGGTGCATATACAAAGAGCTGGCAACGAACAATTGAACCCCAGCTTCAGCGTCAAGCATCTAATATTCAATTTCGTTTACTACATTTGTGAACAGCAAAAACCCCTCAGAAATGGCAATCTTTCTCACCGGAGGAGCTGGCAAGACCTCAAGCCGCACCGCCTCGCTGCTCCAGGATGCAAAGATCCCCTTCGTCCTGGGCTCTCGCAGGGGCGCCTCCGCAGCCCCCGCGGGCATGGATGCCGTCAAGTTTGATTGGTTGGACGATTCGACATACAAGAACCCTTTCGAGTACGCCTTTCCCAACGGAGAGACGATCAAAGCCATCTACCTGGTTGCGCCCGAGATCCAAGATGTTGCCCCGGTAATGAACGCCTATGTAGACTACTGCATCAAGGAGCACGGCGTCAAGAGATTTGTCTTGATGGCCGGAAGTTCTGCCAAACCTGGCGGACCGCATGTCGGCAAGGTGTGGCAACACCTGCTCGACATTGACGTCGAATACGCTGTTCTGCGTCCATCTTGGTTCATGGGTAGGCTCCTTCTTTCTTTTGTATCCATCCCGGTCATTGCTGATGCGGTTGAACAGAGAACATGTCCGAAGGATGGTTGCAGACGTCCATCAAAAACGGCCAACTCATCACTGCTTGCGGAGACGGGAAGATCCCTTTTGTCAGCGCCGATGATATCGCTGCCATGGTCTTCCGCACTCTCACAGACGAGAGGCCACACAACACTACCTATCGTGTATTGGGGCCTGAGTTGCTGACACATGATGAGGTATTCCATCTCCTTCATCCAAGTGATGAAATGCCCATGCTAACTTCTATGGTATTGCAGATTGCACAGAAGCTCAGCAAGCTGGTCGGACGTGAGATAGTCAACGTGAAGCCCACTGGCGAAGAGCGGAAGAAGGCGCTTCTTGGATACGGTATGGTCGAGCACTTCGCCGACTTTCTGACGGAGCTCGAGCTCATGGCAGCGAGGGGAGAGGAGGCACACGAGGGTAATGATGTGGAGAAGGTCACTGGCCGGACACCTCAAAGCTTTGACGAGTTTGCCAGGAAGAACAAGGCAGCATGGGTCTAGGCAAGATTAAGATATTGGCATTGGTTTCCTAACACGCTACACGCTCGCAGTCGTTTCTGTTTTGCCACCTGAAGTCAATTTCTTCAATCAAGCTCCGGAACAAGTATTGCTGGGAATGTTTGCAGACTTTCGGTGTTTTCCATCAAGTAGCACCAGTCCGACGGGGTTTCTTCTTTTCCCTCACGCATGAAGGCACTTAAGAGCAGAACACGGTAAAAAAAAAAATTGCGTTCCCCGCATCTTGCCGCATCCAAACACCAGGCCAAAAGAGCAAAAAGCGATCACCTATCAGATGCAAAAGAAATTGTCCCTACGCAGAATCGAACTGCGGACCTTCGGATCACCACCTCTGAGAGGAAGTCACACTGCTGCGTATGAGACCGACGTCATAACCGACTAGACCACAGAGACTGGATAGGAAGCCTGATGACTTCTTCTGTGTTGTGGATGGCTGAGCCAACCTAATCGCTGAAAGATATTTGGCTTGCATAATATATATAGCTAATTAAATGCTTCTGTGCTTTATCGAACTGGTCTTTAGATAAAAATTTCGAAGGCGGTTGTGGGCTCCGGGCCGAGACTGAATCACGTCGGACCGAGGCGCTCTTTGGAGTGGCATGGGGGCAGATGCGAAGCGTTAAAGCATGTGAAGACCCATAAACAGGCAGGCTGTGCAAATCATCGCACTATCGCGGAAGTGGGTAAGTAGGGAGAGGAAAGACGGCATTTTAAAGGGCAGTTGCCTTCAGGGCCCAGCCGTCTAAAATAGCTTAGTGAAAGAATCGCCTCATCACGCATGAGAAGGTACATGCTTACAGGGAGTTCATCATGTGTTGGCAATTTCCCATACTACATGCGCTTGTCTGCGTGGCCTTCTCAAGCACTTCATGAAGATGGAACAATTTTATGTCTACATAAGCTGATTAAGCTGATTACGCAAAGACCGGCATGTAGAGGGCTGTAACATCTCCTCTTGCCTCTCAAGATACCAATGATGGAAGAACTACCGAGTAGGAGGTTGGAGACTTCCGGGTGTTCGACCAGAGATACCCCCGGCACCGAAGCTCTCTCCAACGACAAAGTCGACGATCAAGAGAGCACGTCTTTTCAGCGAATAGTGGGTATTGCATCAGAACTTTGTTTGCCAAAATGATTCAATGTACAAGCTTGAGAATATGCTTGTAGAAACTCACCACGCTTGAAAACCAGTTTTCCGCCTATATAGCGCCACTCAAATGCAATCAGATCCACAAACGCCTCGCAATGCCAAAACTCTCCGACCTGGTGATACCTTTCAGATCCTTTTGCCGCCCAATTCATCAACACAGCATACCTCGCATGCTGCCATGAGTGGATCCACTCATCCCACAATCTCGTCCCAGTCGGGCGTGACAACGAACTTGCCGCAGACCTGACCGACGCTCATGGCTTCACCACCATCCCTGCCCACTCTCTGCTCCTCTGGGACGATCTTCGTGACGATGATGTCCTGGAGGAAAGAGGCGTCCATTCCCATGCAGAGCTCCAAGCTGGTGCCACCCCAATCCAGCGTCGTACGTCCGCTCTGGTGAACACGCAACTTCCCGACTGCGCCAGACGCAAGTTGGGCGGGCAGCTCGGGACTCACGGTATCGACACCTGCCGCGTCGTCTTCAGGCTTGACGGGCGTGTTTGAGTTGGCCTCGGGTGTTGCAAGATCGATCGGATTGCTGCGGGATGTGGCTTCGGGCGACTGGGGCTCCCTCTTGACCATATCGTCGATCATGAGGCTAGGCAGTACAGGAGGAAGTTGAAAGAGGTAGGCACGGTCTTTCTTCTTGTCGATGGGCTGTTCCTGCTTTGAGGTCTCAGCGTCTGCCATGGGAGTATCACCGCCGGTGTCGGGGCCCCCAGACGGAGGCAGAACAATTTCGCCAAGTTCGTCTGCGAGCACCTTCATGCTCTGCTCGTGACGCTCTTGCTCTTGCTTGTCCTCTTCGCTGACGAGTGCTGCGCGGACATCTCGGAAACGTGGCTTTCTCCGCTGCTTGATCCTTGGTTTTGTCTTCTTCGAAAGTTCTGGGGAGGGGGGTGTGTCCTTGACAGGCTGCTCCGGAAGGTCCGATGGCACGATGATTGGCTCGTCACCTGGCTCGTCCTTGATCGTCACAAGGCCTTCCTCATCTTCATAACCCCAGGCTCCCTTCCAGCGACCTTGAGAACCAGTGACCTCGACTTCCTTCATCTTGCCCTTCCCCTTCCGAGGCGAAGACGTATCCGGTTCGGTTTTGATCTCCGGATCCCCTGGTGCCTCTGCCGTAATTTTGCGCGGCGCGTTTTCGTGCTCTCTGCGGCGAATGCGGATCGGAGCGAGCCCAGGAGTGTTGAACCCAGTTCTGTTACGCCTTGATTGTGAAGGGCCGCCTGCCATCTCGACGTCCCCATCTTCATCATCGCTGATGAGGTTAATGGTTTCGATATTATCAACGTCCTGGCGGGGCCCTAATATCTCGATCTCGGGATCAGACGAGATGTAGCCCTCTTCATCAACGTCTTCAGTCTTGACTCCGTCGTTGTCGCCATCCGACCTGATGACTGTGCGCTCGCGCTTGATTTTACCCTGGTGGGAGGCTCCGAAGGTCTTTCCGCGATGGATCATACGCGAGCGGTTCTCTGTTGCGCAATATTAGAATCAGAGAGACGTAGACCAGAACACGAAGCGAGAGCTTACCATTGACAGTGCCGGAGGCAAAAACACCACCCATATCTTGCCTCAAGCTTGCCTCAAAACCTCTTTGACCCATGTATCCACCGCGACCACCCCGCCCACCGCGATCTCCCCTCCCACGTCCCCTGCCACGGTCCCCTCTCCCGCGGCTAGCCTCACTGTTGAGTTCATGAAGCTTCTCCCTCCTCTTCCTCTCGGCCTCGGCCTCCAAGGCTTCACGTTCCTCCTTGCTTCTGCGGCCCTTGAAGGTTGGCATGCGCGCTCCTGCCTTTTTGGCGCCACGAGTCGTACCGATCGATGGTGCGGGCGAACCAGCAGGGGTTTGTGAGCCGCGAACCGAGGAGATGCGGGCATCTTCAGGACGCGATGCGCCAGCGCTGGCGTCAGCTGCGGTATTGGTGTGGGTGGGCTCGGTAGTGGTGGTGATATCGGCGTCGGTCATAGAAACGTCGGCGGTGTTGGCGGCTGGCGCAGCGCTCGCATCGGGCACAGGATCATCCTTCGGAACGAACAGAGAGTCTTCTTCGGCGGCAGTGGGCTCTTTTGCTGGAGGGGCGGTGTCCTGGGGTTGTTCTTGGGCGGCTGCGGCCTGCGCGCCGCCACGACCGCCGCGGCCGCGGGAGCTGGTGCCCCGCGCACGCCTGGCGCCCCGTCCCCTCGTAGTTCCGTCGGCCTTGGGTGGCATGCTGGCGCTCAGAGTTGCAGTGGGCTCAACGAGAAGAGAGGATGACGAAGTTAGTGAGCTCCAGCTGCCGGCGGACTTTTTTCAAACCGAGTCAGTCAGAAGTCGGCGGCTACCTTTAGCGGTTTGGTGGGCTCCACGCCAGCCAGGATGATGACTCTGGTCCGCCGCTTGAGTAGGCGACCAACCAGCACCAGCGAATTCACTCTTGTTATATATTGTGGGTCAACGCAAAGCATCATCTTCAAAAGTGATATTGGACTGCTGGGCCCGGTCCCGGCCGGCAAGCGCAAGGTTGAGCGATTATGAAGGCGCGTCCACCTGTGTGCATGAATGACGTCGAGATGCACTTCCACCACCGAGGCTTGCAACCGCCGAAGCCGGGGAAATGAGGCCGGGGCCATTGACCCGTCTCACCGTGCTTCGTACTCAGGCATGCGATGAACGAGAATCGCCACTGCTTTCTCGTGTCAGACTCGGTTGTAACTGCAGCCTCGTCTGGTGTCCTTATCCCACTCGCCACATCCATCAGAAACCAAATGCTCGAGCGCTTCAATCAAATGCGAACGTCTTGCCTCTGAGCACGATTCCACCCAACAGCTTGCCCGCCGCATAGCCAGCATATGCACCGCAGACAATGGTGACGGGCCACTTCTGCCACTCGCGGTCCCTGAGCGGCCCACCAGTTAGCATACACCCATCTGACATAGCCGGCATGATGGCACTTACCAGTCCAGCGGAATTGGCACAGCACCGGCCCAAGCACCGAAAAGGGTTCCAATGGCGGCACCAAACACTTCGTCCGCCGGGACCATCAGCGCAACCAGCTCCCTCCACTTGGCACCATCAACCCCAAATGCATAGATGGCAGGAACGGCCGCGAGGTATGCGATGTGGGCGGCGCAGAGGACGGTGTGGCCGAGGTGCGTCGTCAAGGGTGCGCCGAAGAGGACAAGAATGACGGAAACGAGCGGCACGCCGGCGATGGTGGAAAGGATGAGCGAGAGGACGGCGGTCTAAGAGATAATCAGCAGGGTTGAGGGAAACCGGCTGGAAGCACATACAGAGATTTTGTTTCCAATACCTGCTTCCGCCTTGCCGCCGGTACCCTTCTTCCGAGCACCGCCAGAAGACTTGGAGCTGGAAGAGCCGGCCGCGGGCAGGCAAAGAATGGCGTAGACAAGCTGAAGGACGCTCAATGGGATGAGTGCGTTGAATAGCGAAGGGACGGGATCCGCGACAACGCCATTGAATTGCGCAGCGAAGACTGAGACAACGAGAATGGGGTGGATGTGCGTGTAGATGCGGGCGATGTCTGTGTTCAGGGTCTCGATGGGCTTGGAGGACGAAGCTGGCGACGAAGATGATGGAGGGAAGGGGACCGAGGTGGCCTTGGCGGCGGAGCCCGCCGGCTCCTCGAAGCGCGTGAAGATTGTCTCGGGTTGTTGCGACATGTTGGTGTTGCGGGAAGCTCTGGGGTGCGGGAGGTGTTGCTGCTGGAAATTGGGCCGGAGCTTTCTCGGCCGCCGTGCATTCGACACCGCCAGTACTCCGTAGTGTCAATCAATCTACAAGTAAATCGTACAATCATGACCGTGGAGGAATGCACACTCTGTGCCATTGCTATCGTATTTTCATATTGAGTTCTGTTCTTCGACCGCGGATCGTCAAGCACCTTGATGCGCGTAGTTCCGTCGCCAACCCAATGCAGCTCTCTCTCTCTCTCTCTCTCTCTCTCTCTCTCTCTCTCTCTCTCTCTCTCGCTCTGCCTTGCCTGTGGACCACTCAGGTACTGTCCGAAGGCACCAGATTCCTAAGAGAGAGATCGTAGACAACATCCTCGACCTCCTTGACCTATTGACAAACACTCAGCACCATCGTAACACCGAATTCACGAACAGAATTTTTCTCACCTTGTACTTGATGGCGTCGCTGCGCCTTCTCAGAGAGTCGTTCTTGAGGTTGAGGATCTGGAAGCCTGCGTGGACGTCCTTGATGAACTGGGAAATCTGCATCGGGCGCGTGTAGTCTCCGAGAGTGACAGAGTTGCGAGCGAGGCGGGCCTATGCCATGTCAGTTTTTGAGGCTTTGTCAAGGCTCGGCTATCTTCGACGTACCAGCTCCTCAATCAAGGAGATAAGAGCCTGCAGGTACTCTTCTATCGTAATGTGGAACGCATCCTTGTCTTTCAGATTGACCGGAACTGCAAACAAATCAGCTGGGAGCGCTTCCGTGGCGCACATGAGCAGTAGCACACCGTCCATGATGCCTCCAACTTCCTCAATCGTCAACAGACGGCCGGGCTTGGTATCACTGCCCTCGGTAACGAAGCCTCCAAGGTAGCCACCATACAGAATCGTGAATATCTAGACCTAATCAGTACATCGCTCGTCCTGGTGGGAGAATGCGGGCTTGAAGAAATAATGGCTCAATGGGTATGTAAAGCCTGAAGCTCTGGTCCCGATGATGAAGCCATCCAGGGTTTTCAGCGTCCGTTTGGATCGCAGTCTAGGGCTCATGTACGGAATGAATTTTCGAAATGGCACCGTGATTGTTCAATCTCTGCAAAGGCAGCTTACCGTGTCCTGAACCTGGCGAGACCAGATGCCATTGAACTTGTAGTACGGGTGCTTGCTAGCAGCCTCGGCGAGCTTCTGGACGGCCTCGATCTCCTGGCGTATGGCGCTCTCGGCAGCGGCAACAACAGCAGGCACTCAGAAGATGTCAGCAAGTACAATCCCATCAGATGCCATGGGGGTGTGCCTCATACGCTCGGCGGAGGGAGTCGAGTGAGCACGGGCGAGAACCGACTGAGCAGAACGGCCTGCAAAAGGATTAGCGCACGCGACGTACGGGTGGGCTGGGTTTGACGTGCCGTGCTTCTCCAAGGTCTGGATGATCTCACGGAGTTCCTAATAGGTGCGGTCAGTCGGGGGTGGCGCGGCGGATGGGTGACGGGTATCAGGCAAGGCTCACCTCGCGCACGCTCGAGTCTTGGTCGACACGCTCCTGGAGCTGCTCGAAGATGGCCGGATCGACCATTCCCTGTCTCTCAGTCATTGTGGCAGCTGTTGGTACTCGTGGCGGAGGGTTGGTGTTGCTGTCAGAGTTTGCCTGCGGCGGATGAAGTTGGCTCCGTTTGCACACGCCGCGCACGGCAGGAGCGTTGCATCACTCACTGCATTTCACCGATGGATTTCACAGTCCGTTTGAGGGATCCTAATTCATCACATGGCAATACGCGCTGCCTTGCTAATTACACGCGCGTGTGATGTTGTGTTGCCGCCGCACGGCCCAACGCCGCAACAGGACTGCAAGAAATGTATACACCCGACGCAAACAATGCCCACGGCTTCGAGGCGTGGCCTCATGCTAACATCTCACGCAGTCTCGTTTGCCTATCTCTCTTACCATGCGCGCCGCTCCGCTCCTGCTCACAGCTCAAGCGCGTGGTCGCCATGTACTGGCCGGGAAGACGCACCCCTCGGCAGCTGCGAAAATTTTGCGCCTACAACCTCCAATCCTTCACAACGCGACAGCATTGCGACAGCAACGCGACAGCATAGCGACAGCAACGCGACAGCAACGCGTTGTCAACACGGTGGCAGCGCGACAACACTCCCCCAAGTCACACGCTCTCCTCAACACATCTTCCTCAAGGACCTGCGCATGGCAAGCGTCTCAACGAAAATGTAGTGTTCGCGTCAGCCCGAGACAGTGCAATACGAGCGACACTGTGGGCGGCGACATGAGCAAGCTCAGCGGCCGTCGCCCGAGATCCAAAAACAAGATTAATCACGAATGTCTCCGTAGAGACGTTTCAGAGATTAAACTGAAAAGAACAGATACTACACTTGATCTAAGCCAAAAGGCAAAGAGAGCTGAAGAAGAAATCTCCAGAGCGGGCGGGGATTCCGTTTATATAGCCTGTCGACTGGCAGCTGACTTAGCGGCGCTAGATCCCACGCTGGCGCCACCGGTCCACCTGCGATGGGCAGGGGAGAGGATATCGCCGGGTCGTGGTGGTGTGGGGAAGTGTGGTTGGGCGGGCAGTGCTGGGAACTGGTGGAACCAAGGGACGGAGACGGAACAGGGGCGGGACTGGGCGCGGGCCGGTACGATGACGGCATGCCTGGGCCGGGAATCCTCTAGCATGTGGGATATCTGTTGGCGGTGGTGCAGTTGTCGTCCTTGGGACAGAGCCGCCGCTTCATGCTCTCTCGCGATGCGGGTGCCTGCGCCGGTGACGTCGAGGGCCGGTGGACTAGGTAGTGTTACTAATTGCATGGCGAGGCGACGAGATCTGACCGCTCTTTGATACAAGATACAAGATGAAGATAGCCAACAACGGGGCGGTATGTATTCGTACCTAGACAGCCCAACCTGCGGATTATTGGAAGCCCCGCCAATTGCGAAAGCGCGCCTCCCGCGGCGCTTCGGAAGCTAGCGGCCAGCGTCGCCTTCTGTTTGGCGCCCGCCTCGCAAGAAGCCACGCGACGCGACTCAGGCCGCTTGCTCGCAGCCTTTCTTCTCATCAAATCGCGGCCGTGATCGTCCCAGCAAGCGCGTTGGGCAGCGCCCCCAAAGACCAGGCATCCCAAACATGTCCACTCTGCTGCAGTCAGGCGGGGCGGAGCACATCCCCCACGACCAACGTGAGCTTCGCCCCGTGTGCGACGTCCGCCGCAGACAGCAGTGGCTCGGGCGTGGCTGCGCAGGAATAAAGCTCCAGATACGGCCGGCGTGTCACGCTCAACCTCTCACCCTTCCTGTCATGAGTAGCCGACGCCCATAGTCCAGCGTGCGATTGCTGCCCGCCATGTCCTTCAAGCTGCCGCCTCTCCAAACCGTAACCCAGTGCGCCTCTCTGGTCACCGCCACCCGAGCGATATGGGAGCTTTCTCGCATGGTTCGCCAGAAGAAGCGGGAAGTCGACCAAACAAAGGAAGTCGAGGATCTGCTGGATGAAATCGAGGAATTCGTCCACGAAGGCGTCTTGACCAAGCGGGAGTGGAAGGCCTTCTGCTTCACCGTCGAAGAGGCGCTTTCGAAGAAGGAATGCACCCCACGCGAGGCACAAGCAAAGGTTCTGGACTTTCTGGAGGCTCTGCATTCCATTGCGCAGGAGTTCCAAGAGGAGGACGGCGCCTACCTGTCCGAACCAGACGACGTCGCCCAGCTCCCCACGGCTCACCGCCACCGCATCGAGCACAAGGCACCACAACCTCGCCGGGACTCCGCCGTGAACACGTCCAGAGAATCTCAGCCGCCGTCTCGCACCGCCGCGTATCCGCCTTCGCCACGTCTCCCCCGCTCGCAGACGGCCCCTTCACCCGATCTACGTCCACGCAGGGCATCTGCCCCGATAGCTCATCATCACTATCATGCCCGCCCTTCAGCAAGTACGGTACCTGCCACCCCACGAGATTCCGTCCCCAGTATCCCCCACGTGCCAGTCGCATTTCCCGGCCAATTCCAGAATGGTCAGCAGTATAGGCCTCCAAGACACGTGAGCCACCCCATCTAAATTCGTCTCTGCCAATGAAGCTTGCTAAGGGTAGACATCTAGTCGGTCGCATCTCCATCTGCTACCCCAGCTGCCAGTGGCACCTTCTCGCCGGGAGCCAGTGCAGGCGCATTTTCCCCGGGCCATATGCTACCCAACCAACCCACCTATTATCCCAATGCCCCCCCTTCCATGTTTGCTCCCGACACTGCCTCTCCCTTCGCATCTGGTATCGGCGGTCTTGCATCTCGTGCATACTCACATGGTGGGTCCGCAAGTCCAGCTGGGCATGCGTCTCCCACCTTCCACGTAAATGGCACTGCCTCGCCACCGCACCCCAACTACTCAGGCCCACTTCCCGTACCGCCATCGCGATCCTTCACTCAACACGGCTGGGGTCCCTTGCCCACGCAGGCTCCAGGAGGTCCAACGTCTCCTGCATTAGCCATTCCGGCGCAGAACACGTGGAGCGCGAACACGACATTTCCCTTCCCGAATTTCCCTGAGAGTCGTAACCGAGGTCAGAGTAATTCCAACAGCAACCGTCCCAGCGTTGGCTCCACCTCCTCTCCTCACTCCCATTCCAGCTCGACCCATAAAGAATCAACGAGTCCGGCTGAAGGTCCTTCTCCCGCGGAGCCTGCCTCAAATGCAGCATCTTCGCCCATCGTGCCGCCATCACCCAGTGGTGGTTCAACGAGCGCCCGCGTGAACGGCTGGGACAGTCAGCATGGCAGCCCCCATGGCTTCATGAGCCCGACCCAAGAGGCTCAGGCACAGCGTACAGCGGCTGCGAAGCTTCGCGAACATGAACACCGACAGAACCAAGTCCAAGCCCTCTCCGAAGAGATAGGTATGCCCGACTTGGACATTCCGCCGCCGCCGAATGCACCATGTCGCCAGCAGCAAAAGCCGTCAATCAACTGGGCCAGCGATCTCGACAATGATAGGAAGGTCAAAGATACTAAGCAGACGATCCCGCCTACAGACTCGGTCTCAGAGGCAGGGACGTATATGAGCCCTACTGGTGAGAAGAACAAGCGGCGACGGAGGAGGCAATGATTCGAGCAGGGAACGGTCGCTTGAAGAAAGCACACCGTAAGGAGAGCTTTTCGCAGAAAAAGAATGTCCAATTCGGCCTCGATGACGGTCCTTGGACCTCGGCATTTGCTCATCTAATCCCCATCTGCGGCACCAAGCATGGGTCTTTTCCCGACATGTTCTCATTCTTTTTTTCTGAACCCTAGCGGCTTTGCCGCATCACTGCACACACACCTCTCTTCTTTTTTGCTGTGTGGTACCCACTGTTGCTGTTATATACCCTCTCAATTTGCCTAATTTGATGATATATTCGCATAGAGTTAATGGATGATAGATGTAGAATGGCAAGGCATGAACGTGAGAGAAGGTGGCTTCTGTTGAATATCCATCGATGAAGTCACGCCGAAGAAATAAGGAGAGACCAAATCCACGTAATATGTGGGCTTCGATCATGATTGTGGAGAGTTGCCATCTTGCTATTTTGTATGCCGGCTTAACCCGGAACTTCGTATCACACTTGACATTGGAAACCGGAAGTTCAATCCGAACGACCCGTCTTGCTTATGAATTAGGCGTTGTGTACCATCGTACTGTCGAACCAATCTGTTCCAACACAAAAGTTGACTCCCACCAATCTGTTGTTTACACGATGACCTCCACCGGTTCCAAGCAAGGACCACCCTTCAGGCTCTGGCCTCAACGCCTTGAGCCCCTACTCCGACTCCTGCTCCTATCCCTCCTCCGATCCCTATCCCTCTCTCTACTCCTGTTCCGATCATCCCTGGAGTTCCCTCCCGCTCTGCCACCACCTGGGATGTATCGGTCGATGTCACCACGGCTCCTGTAGTCGCGATCTCTGTCCCTGTCTCTATCTCTATCCCGGTCACGATCGCGATCCCGGTCCCTGAAATCTCGGTCCCGGTCCCTGTCCCTGTCGCGATCTCGGTCCCTATCTCTGTCCCTCCTCGAACTTCCGCTGCCTGGTATGTACCTATCCGTCTCGGGCGGACTCCTGCTCCTCGACCTGCCGCCCCTGTAACCACTCCTTCGGGGCGCCGGACTTCGACTCCCACCGCGGTACCGCCCGCCGGACGGGCTGCGCGAGTGGTTGCGGTAGCTGCTGCGCCTGTCGAATCGCCCACCACGATCGCGATCGCGAGCATCATAGTATCGGCTGGAGCGACGGCGGTCCTCGTCGAAACGGGAGGATCGGGCGATACTCGGGGAGCGCGAATGGTAGCGGTTGCGGCCGCCCCGGTGTGAATCCTTATCTCTGGAGCGGGAGCGTCCGCCGCGACGCGACTCACGGTCGTGATCACGTTCGGTGTGGGAGCCCGTGACAGAAGGGGCGCGGACGGATTGAGCATCTTCTTTGATCGACTCTTCTTTCTTAAAACTAGGCGTTTCTTCCTTTCTCGGGACGGGATCCTCAGGCTTCGGCGTAGTGGGAGAAGAAATGGGCGCCTTATCCTTGCAGTCCAGTCTCGCTAACCGCTGTGCTGCAGGATCGCGAGGCACGATGGATTTGGGGACCAGTGACTTGCGGCTGGGCGGCTCCAAAGAACTGGACCGCTCCAATTCGGGACGTTGACGGGACTTTTCAAGCGCCTTGCTCTCTTCGAGGAGCAGGCTGAGGGCTTCTTCGTCAGAGATCTTGACCTCCTCGGCAGTCTTTTCAACCTTCTCGGCCTCATCAGCCGGCTTGCTGCGATCCGGAGAAGAAGGGAGTGCCTCCGGAGTGGGTGATCGTCGCCTTTCCTTGCTCCGATCTTTGTGCTTGTCCCTACTTCTGCTCTTGTCCCTGTGCTTGTCCTTACTCCTGTCTTTGCTTTGGTCCCTACTCTTGGCCCTGTACCTGCCTCTACTAGTGTCCCTGCTTGTCGATCTGCGGCGTCTGTCTCGGTCCCGGTCCCGATCATAGCGGCGGGAGCGCTCACGCTCGTATTCTTCGTCTTCACGGCGTCGTTTTTCACGACGTTCCTCCCTTTCACGCTCCCACTGCCTCTCTCTCTCCCTGCGCTCTTCGCGCTCCCGTTCATACTCGCGCTGACGCTCGGCCTCCCTCTCTTCGCGCAGCCTGCGGCGAGCCTCCTCCCGATCTTGACGCTCCTTCTCCCTTCGTTCCTCCTCTTCGCGCTTGTGGCGGCGCTCCTCCTCCGCCTTTTTCTTCTCCTCGCGTTCCCGTTGTTCTTCCATCTCTAAGCGGGCGTCGCGGGCCGTCTGGCGCACCTCACGGCGCTGCTCAGCTTCTCTTAAATAGTCTTCCTCCGTCTTGCTACCGCGAACGAGCTCTTCCTTTGCGGCTTCGTCTCCAATGTCGGCGCGTCGGATCTCGCGCATGCGGGCCTCGGCGCCGGCTTGCTCCTCGAGGACGGAGTGGAGGATGTGGCGCACACGGGTTTCAGCGGCGCGGTAGATTTCGCTACGCTCGGCGGCACCTTCCAATAATGGAGCGGCTATGCGACGGTCTTTGGAGAGGAGGGTGGGGTTGCGGGCGGTCTCGCTCTCACCGAGCTCCTCCAGCGACTGGATGAGGGTGGGCTTTGCATCCTGTCGGTGTTGTGGTCAGGAAGCGTAAGGTGAAGATGAGAAGACTCGACGGCTCACGCTATGTTCGAACTTGTTGAAAGCATCCTTGCGCAGGGAGTCGAACTCGCCCTTCTTCTTGAAGGTGTGCAGAATAGCCTCGATGGCAGCGCGCTTGTTCTGAGTGAGCGGCAGGTCAGAGGTCTTGAGCTTTTTGCGAGCGGTGACAGGGTCGGGCAGGGGGTCGGCCTCTTGCTCGAGCGAGCGCTTGCGGCGGTCGACTTGGGCCATGGGGGTGTGGTGTTGCGACGTTGCGCGCGGGGACGCGAAGAATGTCGCGGTCGCAGCGGCGATGGCGGATGGACGAATGGCAGCGGAGCTGGACCTGCTCACGCTAAGACGGTCGGGGCTGCGGCAGCCGCAACAACGCGAGGTCGAGGTCGATGGCACTGCTTCCACCTCCAATACCACCACCCCCACACGTTCAATCCCTGCTGCGCAGCCACGCCCGATCGCCCGCTGCTGTTCACCTCTCCGCCGGCTTGCAGCTCGAACCCCCCGTCACACAATGGTCTCCAAAGTTCTCTTCTGGAGCGGCTTCGGTACGCCTGTCCGGACTCCTCATCCGCCGCACCACCGCTGGCTGTGCCTGCATGAGCCGGCATTGGCTGACCTGTCGTCGCTTCCACAGGTGTCGCTGTCCGGCTATGGCAGCTGGGCATGGAGATGCGCCCTTTCTTCAACAAGGGCTCGCTCTGGGCCTACCCTCTGTACGCGACCATCGGAGGCAGCTTCGGCTACTGGCTGCAGGGCGTCGAGTCCCGCCAGTACAAGCTCCTCGCCGACCGGAAAGATGCTCTGCTCGAGAAGCGCGCCCGCGTTGCCGAGCAGGAGAAGGCCGCCGCGTAAGACTGGAAGGTGCACGGAGAGGGTTTGGGGGAGGATTGGGGGAAGACGAAAAATCAACATGGCGCAAACGCTGAGGCGGAGCAACATTCAAGCAGGCACATTGCGGACCAGCTTGTACCGCACCAGGGAATGGGAGCTATCATATCTGGAGTGCTCAAGCACACATATCTATCTGATGCATGCGATGCCGGGGCCAGCCCAGCCCACGGCGCACAGAGCTCGAAATACACCTATTTCTCAATGGGCCGGTTTGTCACGTGTGCATCTCGTCGGCTTCGTGATACGTTTTGGCGGCGACGGCGCATGGACGATGACGTTGGGGGATTCAGGCCAATGACTGTCGGCACCGGCGTTGCGCGTTGTGCCTCCCCTTCCGGCCAAAGTGTCAACCAGCGCCCGAACTGCGCCGCCACCTGTGCTGTCCTTCCCTCGCGTCTGCAAAGTGTTGCTTCATCAACGTGTTCTGCCCCGGGTCCCGTGAAGCCTCGCTTATCTTCTTCCGTTGCCGCCGCGCCTCGCAGCACTCGCGTCTGCTGCCGTCTCGTTTCGGCCACCATGGCTCTCCCCATCCTTGGAGAGTCGATCAAACCCAAGGGAATCGTCGTTTTTTCCGGCGGAAGTGCTGCGAACAACTTGGTCGACGTGTTCAAGACGGTCGCCGAACGGAAGCAATGCTCTCTAAGCTACGTCATTCCCATCAGCGATAACGGTGGCAGCACATCGGAGCTGATCCGCGTCTTTGGCGGCCCAGGTGAGCATGCCTCGTGCTGGTGAGCGCTGTTCGCTGACAAAAGCCAGGCATCGGTGATTTGCGGAGTGCGTCCAACTCACCCAACTGCAACGTTTCCTGTTTCCCTGACCCGCCTCGCAGGTCGTCTCGTCCGACTCATTCCTGAGAACGGAGACCCCGAAAGAGCCGCCGTCAAGGCCTTCTTCAACCATCGTCTTTGCTTGGACGCCGATGAAGCAAGGCACGAGTGGCTCGACATAGTCGAGGCCCGTCACGACCTGTGGAACAATATCTCTTCGGAGAAGAAGGAGCTGATCCGCTCGTTCCTGAACTTACTAAACCTGGAAATCGTGAAGAGACTGCGGCCGACCTCCACCTTCAACTTTTCGTCTGCCAGTATCGGCAATCTCTTTCTTACCGGGTAACCAAGCCATGCGATTCTTGACTCTCGGGGGCTCCTCCTGACTTTCTGCAGTGCCCGCCTCTTCTCTGGCAGTCTTGAATCAGCCATATACCTTCTCAGCAGCATCTGCGGCGTCCCACCTAACACTGCCGTCCTTCCAGCCATCAACACCAACTTCTCGCACCACATCAGTGCCGGCCTCGCCAACGGCACCGCCATCACCGGCCAGAATGCCATTTCGCACCCCTCAGAGCCCACCGCTCTTCCCGACATGACCTCGAAGCCTCCAGATGACACCGAGGACGATGACATTGTCGAAGACGCCAACCTTCCCGGCTCTCTTCCCATGCTCCGCAAACCAAACATCATCTTTAGTAAGGCCGAGGAAGAAGACCTTCCCGCTCGTATCGACCGCATTTGGTACATCAACCCTTACGGCCAAGAGATTCGGCCGCCAGCCAACCCAAAGGTTGTCTCGGCTATCGCCAGCGACAGTCAGGCTGTCGTCTACAGTATCGGCTCGCTGTATACTTCCATCATCCCCTCATTGATACTACGAGGAGTCGGCGCCGCCATCGCCGCGACTCCTGCCGTGCGGTACAAGATTTTGATTTTAAACAGCACCGTTGACCGTGAAACGGGACCGTCGTTTCAGCCGTTCGGAGCGTTGGATTTCGTCGCCGCCATTGCCAAAGCAGGTGCCGAGAGTAGGGCACGCGGCGGGGCAGACGCCATCACACCCCTGGAGTACAGGAAATACGTGACGCACGTCATTCACCTTGAGGGTGCCGGCACCCCTGCTGTGAATAGAGCCGAGTTGGCGGTATTGGGTATCGAGACCGTGCGGCTGTATGGGAGAAGGGCCGGGGGTAGCGGGGGGCATGGCGAGGGGTTCCTGAGGTACGACGAGAATGCGCTTACCCAGGCACTGGACGTGGTTATTGGCGGTGGGAAGGATTTAAGAGGCGACAGGAGCAGGAGGAATACATTGGATAATTAGATGATGTAGCCTCTACCACTTCTGTTTTCTGCGACAATAGACCAATGGCGTGGGGAAATTACAGTAGATAATACAAGACAGTACAAGTCTCTTATTGGTCCGTTCTCCTCCACCATCTGCCAACCCAAAACGAGGTAAGCAGAGCTCCACCGAGATCCAAACCCATCATGGTCGCGAAACACCCGTATGCCATGCTATACAACGGGCGGAACCGGCTGAACGTAACGTGAACCATGACAAGGACGTGCTTCAAGGCAAACGACAACACGAGGACGGTGCCGACGTTCTCGTCCGACATGCCAAACGACCAGTTTACGTACGCTGCCGGAGGAATGCAGGCCGCACACCACAACATCCACATAATCGTCTCAATGACCCAATACATAGAAGTGCAAAAGGTCTGTATCGCGCTGACGCCTGTGGGCTGTCTCCTCGCATCAGCATGACTGTTCTTGGTAATCGCTTGATTTCACTTACATTTCCCCAGGAGAGGTAGATCCCGTAGATGCCAAGTCCGGTGCCGATGGCGGAAATGCAGATGGCAGCATCGTGGACGTTGTCGGTTAGGCTGCGCTTGTTGGTGGTTCTGAAGTTGGCGCTCGAGGCACCACCGAGAAGCGGGTGGTGTTCGCGGGCCAGATTGGTAGAGAGGAGCCTCCTTAGGGATTCTGCGGCCATCCTGTGCGTATAGTATCAGTCGAAAGGGGAAATTGGTGTATAATATGCAAGAGAGACGCTGGTGCTAGTGGAGGGAAGATGGTTCTTTGAACGGGCAGTTCTGACTGCGTTCGAGCGACGTCGAGGGTGCGTGGCGTCATGGTTTTGTTTCTGCCCTGCGGTTGAAAAAGGGACCCTGTTTCCATACATGTGGCTGCTCGACTGAGGTCCGAGAGAGATACGCGCACTTTCCCTCTAAGTTCCTCCCAGAGTAATTCATGAAGACCAAGTCGCGGAAGCCTGCATCGTTTTATTGAGATGCTCAAAGATTCTCGTCAACATCGAGGGCGCACCAAATTGTCAATCACATGTTGCAGTACGCCTCTGGCACAGACGCAGCTGAATATGAAGCAAGAGCCCTACCAAATGTCATCTCTAGGGCGACGGAATGACAGCTAAGAAGCAGAAGATGCACATCGACCCCTTTCGGGTAGAAGTTGTATTTCGAAAGTGAGGGCTGGTAAGGTTTCGGCATCCAATCTGAGAAGTGAAGCTAGGCTGATGTCATAAGGCGATGTTAGGTTTATCCAGCACAAGTAACACAACGGGCGTTTGAGGAGTCCTTGCCAACCTCTGCGTTGCTCCATTTTCAGAGGAAAGAACTTGCAAAAGTCCAATATCATGCTAGGAAGCACATCCATTGGGCATCGACTTTAGAAATGTAAACTGGGTATTCACACAAACAATCCATCAAAGGACGTCCCCTCCAATTCGCCCCCCAGCGCCCGTAGCTCCCGATCCAACGAACTCCTAGCAAGATTCGCTTTTGCCTAACAAGCCTCCCGCTCCACCGTGATCCAAGCAAAGGATCGGAAGCTAAGCTGTAAGGCCTAGCCGCATATTCATGAAATCAACCATGAATCGTCGTGCCATGGATATGGTAGATCCTTTGGTAACTGAGCTCTGTTCCGGCTCCTACCATTCCAGGCTCGGGTCCCGTTGTCGTGCCTGTCTCTTTGATACAGCAGTCAAATGCATTACTCGAATGCTGCTCTGCTTTTCCTGATTTCAGCTCCTGAAGATTCCCCCATAGGATGAAAAGCTTCTCTCGAAGCTGATGTAGCGTCTTATTATCTTTGCGTAGACTGTTGCAGTAAGGTCAGCGCATGAGCTCAACAAATCAAAGAGGGTGCCTTTGCTTACTCCACGGCATCAAGACAAAGAAGGCATTCCGCAGCCTTGTCGAACACTAGGAGCGGTATCCTGACAGGGCTCTTGGTTCCCGGGGGCTGCTTTGCATCTTCTACCAACAGACAGAAATGCCATTCCCAGCGCTGGGTGCCGGTCGAGAGTGCTGTGTAAGTCGTTGAACTTTGTGTTTGAGTCTCTTCATTGACGTCATTGAACTCGGGGTTATCCAGCGATTTTGAGAAATCCTCTAGGTTCTCCGGCCAGAAATCGACGACGCGGACCCGAGCTTTGTACATTGCGTTCACGAAAGGCAGATCGCAGTCCACTCCATTGGGTGTCCTATACAGGCGTCCTTCGTTGTTCTCAATGTCAGCCAGCCGCGTCGTTGGATCTTGAGGCCTCTCACATTTCACTATACCAAGTTAGTGTTAACTCGACAGAACCAGTCAGGATACTTGCCATGAGAGTTGAGCCCCTGGTGGTCTGAATCGCTGGTAGTGTCCTCTGTTTGTGCCGCTGCTTGTTTCTCCTTCTTCGAGATTGCCTTTTTCTGACTCCGTTTTTTCTTGCGTGATTGCTTTCCCTGCCCTCGTTGCTCTCGACCCCTCATTGCCGTCATGTAGGTTTCCTTCCGGGCTTCCAGCGCATAGACCCCCTCGTCCCAACGCCTGTGCTGCATCGAGACAACATTAATGCGTTGTGGAAATTTCTTGTCCCCATGCAGCGCGCCCTCGATCTTTGTACCTGACCTATCCATCTTGATGTGGACATTCTTCAATTCAACGATCTCCCCTTCCCCGATTTTGTTGAAGGCAAAAGTAGCATGGGGTTCCCAGAGCTTCACCTGTAGAGTCATCTGTCCGAATGGCCCTGGCCATCTTCTTCGGGGGGCTAGGCCGGTGTAATCATACTCATCACCGTCCCTGCTCATGTCGATATTCAGATCTTCATCGGGATGGTTGTACCGATAAAGGAGATTATTCTCCGTATAGTCTGTGACATAAATCTCACCAGCATTCCGGTACATTCTAACAACCTCGACGACCAGATCGAAAAACTGCCCCGGGCCAACCATTTTGATGAGGCTGAACTTCTCAGCCGGTTGCCTGGAAGGCGCATTCACGATAGAGCCTAGTCTCAAGGTTGCATTCGAGCACAGGGCATGGCGAAGCGAGATGGCCCATACTTGTTGTTCTGGAGTAGGCGGTTTAGCGTTTGGTGGCACAGCCGAATAGCGCAGCATTTGACCTGAGGCATAGGAGTCATTGAAGTGAGGGTCGGGCATGGTACTCGAGGGCAATACTATGCACTCGCTATGGTGCTGCCGCAGCAAGGCGGGTGTGCCGTGGTGATGGGTGACCTGGGGGGGGCAAGTTATTACGAAGCTGGCCGGTTCGTGGCTGGGCGCATACCTTGAACGATCGCAGAATGACAGTGTCGCCGACGGTCTCTATTTTTGGGACTTGATCCGCATACTTGACGAACCATTTGACTCGGATATCCCGGCCCTCGCCAAGCTTGGCGGTGACGGACTGGTCCTGTAGCTGGATGGCGAATTGCAGGTCTGCGGCACGGTCAGCCGGAGTGTTTACACGGGCGAATTGGCGCGTACCGGTGCCTCTTGAAGGCTTCGTTGGCCAGATGTCGCTGACGACGCCAATGACATTGACATTCACATTCGAGTCTTTTGGCTGTGCAAGTGCCTGCTCTGCCTGTGCAAGTGCCTGTGCAAGTGCCTGCTCGACAGTGGAGAAGCCGTCCAGCTGTCTCACGGGCGCTCCCAGCGGCATTGCGGGCGCAGAGTTGACACGCCACGCGTCGTGAGGGCAGAAGGGAGAAAAGCCGTTGGGTGGTGGATGCTCAAGGCGGCGACGAAATGGGGAAGGTCACGAAAGCGTGCAGGACATTACCACGGCTGCGGCGTCACAGGCGAGCAGTGGATGGGCGACCATTGGCCGGCGCCTGGCGATCGGCTGGCGGGGCACACGACGCTGCAGCTGGCGCGGCGGTTGCGGGCTGCAGCTGGCGGCGCAACAAGAAGGCGCGCGCGCGCCGGAGCGGAGACGGTCGCAGACTGCGCGCTTCCAAGGCCGGCACTTGCAGCGGCGCGTGCAGGGCTGGCGCTGGTGCTGGCGCTCGAGGCGTTGGCGTCGTCATGTCGTGAGCAGCGCGTGCCAAGAGCCGACCGCTGACTCATCCGCACTAGTCGAAAACAGAGCCCAATCCTCGCAGGGCTGTTGCCCGCATTATTTTCCGCCCGCTCGACCTGACCCTCCAAACACCCCACGAGCTTCTTGCCTCACCTTGCATCCGCGCTGCCTGCAGCGATCCTCGTCCTCTAATCCATTCCCCCACTACCCGCGCCCGTCTCGTCCGCCACTTCGAAGCCCCGCCACCATGGCCGATCGCTACATTCCCGAGCATCGTCGCACGACGTTCAAGGCGAAGAACACCTTCAAGCCCGATGAGCTGCGCCGCCGCCGCGAGGAGCAGCAGGTCGAAATCCGCAAGCAGAAGAGGGAGGAGAACCTTGCAAAGCGCCGTGGCATCGCCTCCCGCGAAGGCGGTGGCCCCGGTGCTGCGCTGGGCGCCGCTCCGGACAGCGATGATGAGGGTGGAAACATCGAGAGCCAGGTACGCCACCCCGCGTTGTCATCCACGCACCCTGCCCACGCGAGCAACAGCTCGTTGTCGTCGTGGCGCTGCTGCTTGCATGCCTCTTCCGCCTTGCGCTCAGGCTTTTATTGCCGCTGTTTCCCCGCCTGATAGTTGCCGGGCGAACTGGCCATCCCTTATCCTTATCCACCAGCACGAGCCGCCACGAGGACCATGGCTTTCCTTTTGAAAGCGTCAATGCTCAATTTTTCTTTGGATGCGGTCGCTGACATGTTGCGTGTAGCTTAATGAGGAGCTTCCCCAGATGGTCAAGGGTGTCTTCTCCGAACAGATAGACGAGCAGATCCAGGCCACCACCAAGTTCCGCAAGCTCTTGTCCAAGGAGCGCAACCCTCCCATTGAGCGTGTCATCGAGACCGGTGTCGTGAGCAGATTCGTCGAGTTCCTGCGCTCCCCCCACACCCTCGTCCAGTTTGAGGCCGCATGGGCCCTTACCAACATCGCCTCGGGCTCTGCTCAACAGACCCAGGTCGTGATTGAGGCCGGTGCCGTTCCTATCTTCGTCGAACTCCTCAGCAGCCACGAGCCCGATGTCAGAGAACAGGCCGTTTGGGCTCTTGGTAACATTGCCGGTGACAGCCCTGCGTGTCGCGACTTTGTTCTGCAGGCTGGTGCTCTTAGGCCGCTTCTCAACCTGCTCGGCGACAGCCGCAAGTTGAGCATGCTCCGCAATGCTACTTGGACTCTTAGTAACTTCTGCCGTGGCAAGACCCCGCAGCCCGACTGGCAGACCGTGAGTAGGCCTGGATTTCGTGTGGGTTTTGCAAATGCTGAAATTTGGCCCGACAGATTGCTCCTGCCCTTCCTGTCCTCGCAAAGCTTGTCTATTCGCTGGATGATGAGGTTCTGATTGATGCCTGCTGGGCGATTTCCTACCTCTCCGACGGTTCCAACGACAAGATCCAGGCCGTCATCGAGGCCGGCATACCGCGTCGCCTCGTCGAGCTTCTGATGCACGCTTCGACCTCAGTGCAGACCCCTGCTCTGCGCTCTGTCGGCAACATTGTCACTGGCGATGATGTTCAGACTCAGGTCATCATCAACTGCGGCGCTCTGCCTGCTCTTCTCTCTCTGTTGAGCTCCACCAAGGATGGCATTCGCAAGGAGGCTTGCTGGACCATTTCCAACATCACTGCTGGCAACTCCACCCAGATCCAGGCCGTCGTTGACGCTAACATCATCCCCCCGCTCATCCACCTTCTTTCGAACGGAGATTTCAAGACGCGCAAGGAGGCCTGCTGGGCCATTTCCAACGCAACCTCTGGTGGTCTCCAGAAGCCCGAGCAGATCCGCTACCTCGTGTCACAGGGCTGCATCCGCCCTCTGTGCGACTTGCTGGCCTGCCCTGACAACAAGATCATTCAGGTGGCTTTGGACGGCCTGGAGAACATCCTCAAGGTTGGCGAGATGGACAAGGAGGCCACGGAGGGAGGCGAGCCGATTAACCGCTACGCGCTGTTCATCGAGGAGTGTGGTGGCATGGAGAAGATCCACGACTGCCAGAACAACGCGAACGAGGAGATCTACATGAAGGCCTACAACATCATTGAGAAGTACTTCTCGGACGAAGACGACGCGGCTGGCGATATGAACGAGCTGGCTCCTCAGCAAGGCCAGGACGGCACGTTCGGCTTCGGCGCCCAGCCTCAGCAGCAGAACTTCAACTTCGCCAACGGCGGCGACTCGATGGACATGTGAAGTGGCAGCCAAGCGTAGTCCGGCGCAGACCTGTCGACAGGATGCGGCGGATGATTCCAGCATGCTAGCTGCAGCTCCTCCCGTCCATGTTCGCGCGTAAACTCGTCCGATTCGTTGTTGGAGCCATAAATACCGACAGAGGACAGGCCAGCGCTGCTCTTGCCTCAGCGTCGGACCGGGGCATCGAGCACGTGTGCCGATTCTGGACAAAATCGAGGACTGCATTGCTTTTCCGTAGCAACATCGACGGCCAACCCCCTTTCAGCCCCAAAACACACCCAATACCACCTTTCCGCCCCCCGTCTCCGCGAGTCGTGCCCCCTTCGTCATGACAGACCACGAGCCCCCAACGATTCACCGTCATGTATTCTCCCTTTTGCAGTGGCGAGCTGCCACTGGCATCATCATATCCCCGGCGTTCTCCACCGATTCTCGAGTTCTGGTTGTGTCTTCTATACGGGAAGGGTATTCTTCGTGCTGGCGGTTGTTCATAGACACTCCGTAGGAATTGATTCCGAGGTCTGTTGCAACAGATGCGATGCTGATCAGTGTGGCTTTATACCTGTGCGTGCCAATAGCGCGCAGCGGAGACTGCGCTGTTCCCAAAATTGGTCTGAGCGAATGCTGTTGGGGTAACGTCGTGCAGGCAGCAAGGAAGATTTACAGCGTTGGCACGGATGGTTCACTTCACGTGGCAGTAAGCCCAGACCGGCGCGCAGAGTGAACATCGACACTGACTCCGGTGACGCCGGAGATGTGTGTTTGTTGGCTGGTAGTAAGCGGAGGTGTGGAGCGATCGCGCAGTACCGTGACGCACTGTTTTGATACGAGCTGGCCGGTCAGCCGACTTGAGGTGGCTTGATATAGAGTTGAAACGGCCAAGGACAGGTCCTTGCAGAGCTGAGCGAGTTTCCGGGGTGATGTCAGATCCTCCGTCGCGCGAGACAGGCGGAGAGGCGGAATTCGCCTGAGGTAGGAAGCGCGGCGGGGCGGTCTTGCGGGCAGATCGTTGCACGGATGGCTTGCAGCGGTCGAAAACTGGTTTGCATTGGCTCGATCGGGTCTAAATCTCGCTGATGGGTGGTTGCTGCGGTAACGTTCCCGCCCGGCGCGCGGCTCGTAAACACTAGCTTCAACACCAGGTCGATCCCGCGTCTAAAGACGCGCTACGTACCCACCTCCTCGCCTCTGCGCTCTTCGCCCTCGCACCTCTTCGCTCTCTGAGAATACCGCCGAAGCTCGCTCGAGAGCGTTTGAGGCCTCGCGATCCCTAGCCGCCCGCGCGCGCCCACGATCGTTACCGCGCCCACAAACCCACCACTCGGAGCAGCTCGCCTATCTGCACGCCCGTCGCTCGGAACGCTTTCCGACTGCCTTCCTGCAGTGTTGCATGACACGTAGTCGTCGTGCTGCGTTTTCGCACGCAAGCCTGCACGGCCATGGACACTAGCTACCTGTCGCAGCAGGTCACCACCATCGTCGGCCAGCTCCACGACCTCTTCGACGAGATTGGTGTCCCCGATCATGAGCGCGAATCCCGTGAAGCAGAGGTGCGTCCGCTACTACACGACCATGCGTATCTCGTGCTGACTTAGCTTGCAGCTTTTCTCGGCCCTATCCGCGACGCTGAACAACCAGCTAAGGCTAGTGAATGCGTACGTCAAACCTACAAGCATCTGGGATCTAGCGCGACTAACGCTATGACAGGGAAAAGAACGAGAAGGTTGAGGAGGCGCAGCGCTTGATCAAGACCGTCAGGCAGCTGGAGGCCTCGTTGGGAGGTAGGAGCGCTCGCGACAGCTACAACCCGGAGGACGAGGACCTACAAATCACGTATCCTCTAAGCCGCTGTATCCAAATCCTTAAGGAGAAGCAGAAGGCTGTTGGTAGAGAGCACCGCGAGCGCTTCGAGCAGGTTAAAAGCAAGTTGCAGTCCCTCGACCGCGTCCTCGGCCCGTCTGCTAACAGCGATCAGAACTTGCCCAAGCCCTCGAATCATACGCCTCACATCTCGAGCCCTCCTTTCTCCAGATCAAACTCCCTCCAACATCACCAAACGCGAAGATACCCCCGACCTTTGACGTCTCGCTGTCGTATGTCAATTCCCTCGATGAGGAATTTTCGCGCGTTTACGAAGAGTACACCCGTCGTGTGGAGTGGGTACAGGCAACAGCCGACGAAATCATCAAGCTGTGGGCGGAGCTAGGGACGCCTCAAGCACAGACCGATCCTGCTATTCTGGAGTTCGCGAGAGATGCGCCTGAGCAGTTGGGCTTGCATCAGGATGACTTGGACCGCTTGCGTGCGCGGAAGGACAGGCTGGTTGAGGAGAAGGCGCAACGAGAGAGGCGTCTGAGGGATCTTCGCAACAATATCGAGACTCTTTGGGATCGCTTGGGGGTTGAGGAAGCCGATCGCAAGGCTTTCTTGGCCGGTAATCGTGGTTGCGGTATTAGGTCCATCAACGAGTACGAGGACGAGCTTGCCAGACTCAACGAGCTGAAGCGCCAGAATATGCACCTCTTCGTGGAGGATGCCCGTGACAGACTCCAACAGCTCTGGGACAGTCTCTACTTTTCCGAAGAGGAAATGCTGGACTTCACGCCCGCTTTCTCAGGTATTTGTCTCTGATTTACTCTTCACGCAAGTTGCTGACATTTCGAAGATGTCTACAGCGACGCTCTCCTCTCAGCTCACGAGGCTGAGATTGACCGTCTTGAGGCTTTGAAGGAGCAGCGTGCCCCGATACTTGTCTTGCTGGACAAGCACAAGTCCCTCCTAAACGACCGACACGAGCTCAACGCATCCGCACAAGACGCATCCCGACTCATGGGTCGCGGCCAAAAGGGTGAGCGTCGGGATCCTGGAAAGCTTTTGAGGGAGGAGAAGATGAGGAAGAGAATCGCAAAGGAGCTTCCCAAGCTCGAAGCTGAACTCAGGAAAGCTCTCGAGGCTTATGAGGATGAGTACGGCAGGCCGTTCATGGTCCAAGGCGAGAGATACCTCGATGAACTTGACAATTCCGCCTCTGCAAGAGCCCTGCCACCTCGCTCGAAGACTCCATCTGCGGGGCCGACTACTCAAAGGCCTACATTGCACAAGCAGAGTAAGTCGGCATCGTCGTTGGCTCGTGAAGGAACGATATCTCGCTCGAACAGCGTTCGTGCCGGATCGCAGGCACCTCCTTCCCGGACCAAAACGCCGGTCTCGACGAACTTCAGCCAAAGCACTGCCAGCTTCAGAAGCAACCCCGATTACAGCTTTGGTAGCATTTCCAGAGGACACAACCCGCTATCTGCATCAGTGTCGTCCAACGGTAGTGTCAGAGGTGGGAGCCCCACCAAAATCCCAGGCCGAGCTCCGCTGAGGAGCATGCGGGATGGCAACAACTCGGTAGGCGACCGCCACTACCAGCCCGGAAGGGACGATTTAACTATCCGTGGTAACTCGACAATACGCGGTAACATGGCACCACCGCGTGCTCCGCCGCCCAAGATGAAGGACTTATTCACTCCGCCAGAGACCAGCAGCTATGACCGCGAGACTTCATCGGACCGTGGCAGCATTGTTCGTTCTGTTGCTCCGGAGGACCCCTACGATGACCGCTCGTTCATGTCTTTTGCTCGACCTGAGTCTGGCCGTGGTCATTACCCACCAATGGCGCCCCCACCTGCTCGGTCGGAAAGCCGTCGGACATCGACCACCTCATCGACTGTGCAAACTGCCCACTCAGGATCCGAGAATTGGGAGACATACAGCGACGTGTCCGAGCCTGAGCCGGACGCCAGCGAGGCGTATTACGCCAAGTTGCGCGCCAACCACATGAAACGCTATACCCCCGAGCTGAATAGCACGCATCGCCGATCGAGACCGGCGGGAAGCATCCGTGGGGTTGGTGCGACTCAGCTGATGATCGAACGCGGGGACGACCGCTTGATGAGTGCTGAGGGTAGCGAAGCTGGCTGGACGGACGACAACGAGACCTGTTGAGGTACAACAACTCGTGAATGGTTGCGATCTTGATTGCAACAAATCAGTGGAATGCACTTGACATCAGACCCATTGAACGGTTGGCCCAACCCTCCATTGCAGTCAACCAGCCGTTATTGCAACATTTTGCAAACCATGCACACCAAATCAAGCTCCAACGACATAGACTGAAATTTTCCGGCTCAACCGGATGCTCTAGCCTCTCTTTCATCTTGGCTCTTTTCCTTCTCTTTTTCCTGCTTATATGGATACCCTCTACAAGCTACACCCCGTCTGCAGCAGAGAGAATCCACTACTTTGGGGCACACCCAATCCCATCAACTCAGGCTCCTTCTGGCGGGATCGAGATGCCTTTGTATACCCAATGGTAGAATCCGGTTCAACTCTGCTGTTGACGGTATGTAGTTGGTCGCCCACATGCTGTCTGGACAGCAAGTTTTCCTTTCTGTTCTCTTCTCTACTTCGATCTGTATACCATGAGCAACGGTTGAAACGGCTTTCTCAGTTTTTTTTTTCTACTCTCCATGCGTCATCTCTTTCTTTTCGTCTACATCGATTCTATTGACGACAATCCAAAGAGACGGGGGATTGCCTCCATAATTGGGAATGGAAGCAAATGAGCAAAGGTGCAATGAAGCGAGAGCGGGTAGCAGTGACAACGGGCAGCGGGGTGATGCATGAATGATGACTCTTCTTATTTTCTCTTTACGGCCATTCGCGTCGGAGACGGGAAAGGGAAAAGTAGCGATTTCTGGCGATATCCTCGCAGACTTTTCCTCACCCTTGCATGTTGAAATGGATTTGTATTCTGCATTTTCTTCTTTCCCTTCTGATCTGTTCCTAACGTCGAGTTGGCAGCTTCTTCGTTTTTCTGTGCCCGTGCTCTTTCCACTTGTTCTGCCTATTTCCCAGTCGTTCTATCCTGTTCTACGTTAAGGTCGATGCAGTGTGAGTAAGCATATCAAAGCAAAGCAAAGCAAAGTAAGCGAGTGAACCAAATGAGCATGTATGATTTCGTTCGCCAAGTATCCAGGTGTAAGCATCAAAAGTGTCCTAAATTGGTCTGCTAGGAAGTCTTTGGATGTACATGACGCGGGGGGAGGGGGTCTTTTTTTTTTTTTTGGTGAAGATCCATCCCGTTTAAGATACCAGCAAATTCCTCCAAGAAAAACTGGTCTGCAAGCTGGAGACCATGTGCGGCCAGCTAGAGGCCCGCATTTTGCATCTCGCCGGCGTTTGGTAAGTAAAGGCGGGGTTCCTTATCGATTGTTCTGTGCTCTGACCAAGCTTTGAGTACCTCTTTCGGTCAAAAGGACTCACTGTGGCCCACCTAGTTGGACCTCCGCATATGCAAGGCCGCTAGGTGGTCCACTTGTCTTTATTTTCCTTCTCAAGATGAAAGGCGATGATACGTTTTTTTTTTGGGGGCTTGACGTAGAACAGATGAAGTAGTGGAGCATTGGCAGCCTTGACCACATCATCCTCACTGCCTCGTTGAAATTGAAGCTGGCTGCGCGCGGGATACGTAAAGTGGGAGATGGCCGGCCGTCGGCCTGGCTACGTTTTCGCATTTACAATAGTGATGACCGCCGTGGGACCGAGAAGCTTGGGACACCAGTGTTCGAGGATCTGCAGCGAGGTGCAAAGGAGAATCGGTTGACATTCGGTGTTGGACGCACTGCCTATTTCATGCCTTGGGCTGTGCGCGCATGCTGCCGCCGCGTGCCCTCCTCCACACGATGGCGATGTTGGTGCACACATGCTTCACGTGAGGCTGGCGTATGAGGGAGGCTGAGACATGGGGAACCATCATGGGCTGCTCCGAATGCGGATGATCAGCTCGAGCGTGTCGTAGGCTTTGCGGAGTCTTCCGCGGCCCTGACGAAGATACATGCGAACTTCAGGCAGGATAGGCGCGGGAGCTGCTCGGTATTAAGTGCCATTGGTGGCGGAAATGCGATAGGAAGGCTGCGCTTAGACGGATCGGAGTAGAGGCGCCCGGTGCTCGCTCCATGCCGAACCGACCCGTGGTTAAGACTGTACCACTCTGCTACACCATTAGAGGACAGACTGTGGGTTAATACTACTATTAGGACACACTCAAGGATATGTACGGTGCGGTACAGGGACTTGCAGAGTATGAATGCGCTTGCGGTACGATACTTGCGGCAGCGGCCATTTGCCAATTCTTCAGCCCTGAAGCCCTCGACCGCATCGTACTCGTAGATGGATCGGCGCACTAGCAGCGTCATGAGCTACTCGAAGCGTGGTGGTCCGGCAGCAGGTTATCACACCAAGCGAGCTAATGGAATCAAGATAAGGCACTTCTGCGGGCTGCCGTCATCCCGCGCCCAGGCGGGCCAGAGGTGCAGTTGGAGGCAGCCAAAATCACCGCCGCACGCGGCGGTAAATGCATGACGAAGACGAGTCGCGTGTTAGGCAAGCAGCGGCAGGCTGCTGTACAGCTAGTAGGAGTCAGCCACGCAAGCAGTGAGCGGCCGAAGACGAAGCAGCCCCACCGCAGCGCAACAGGTGGCCGCTCCCACCACCTGTTCACGTTGAGATGGCAGCAGCGCGTGATGAGGCTTATCTGGCACAGAGAGCGGTGGGCGATGGGGCCTGTGTTGAGAGGCGGCCTGCAACCCCGGATCTGCGCACACGACTGCTGCTTGCAGCGTAGCGTGGCGTCTGTGTCCGCTGGAGCTCCGGCAGGTGACGCGCAGGAGAGTGGGCGCGCTCAGCGGCTTTTGCGGCGCTGGACGGCGGCGATGCTTGGCTCCTGGGGCGCGTGGGCAAGGGGGTGCGATTGCTATGCAGGCGCTTCCCGAAGAGAGAGGACTGGAAAGCTTGGGGGGGATTAACCTCGTCCCGGATGTTTGTGGGGTGCATCGGCGGTGCTGGTCCAGAGATAAGGACGGCCGCTCTGACAGGCCGCGATGCGCATCACGAGACTGGCCGTACAATACGTCAGGAATGCGACAGCGACTTGGCAGGCACCGGCGGAGCCCAGTCGTCAGCGCGCCGGCGTCACAGCGCACCACCTTAGGTAGTAGCCGCGTGAAGCGGCCGGCCGACACAACAGCAGAGAACTCGGCCGGCGGCGCTTGCAGACCCTGAGCTGGGCTGTGCTCGCCGGGGCGAAAGCCGTGCGCCCGTGGCTGGAGCTTCGCCCGCGCAGGGCTGGGGCGGGCTCCTGCTCGCGTGCGTCCAACGGCAGCTGCGCTAGCCGGCGTGGGTTACCAGTCGCGCGGCCTCCATCAGTGATCGCCCTCGGGGGGACCCTGACCCTGGCCATCGCCTGCGCTCTCGGCAGCAAAGGGAAGGCGTGGGCGCGAGGCTACGCTGTAGTAATGCCGCCGATACGGCTGGCTGCGTCCCTTGCAGCCTGCGGTTGGCCAGCCGCCAGCGCGCCCTCGTTCCAAGTCCTCGCCACCAGCCGCGCGCAGTCAGCAGCCCTTATCTCGACTTCCCCGTAATCAAGCACCCGCGCATGCGGCCCTGTCCGCGTGCTGCGCTGTCGAGCTGTCACTGCTCCAGGAGCTGCCTGTTGGGGCCCGAGTGTCCTTTGTTCATCTCCCAAAAGCTCCCCGTCAGCCTCATGTTCGCCGTCTCCTCACACGCCCTGTTTCCATTACGAGACTGCTCGGCAAGTGGCAGTAGCTTCGGAGCCTAGGCCGGGCCAACGTCACCACCACCTTCTCCACCGCGCGCCGCCCGAGCCCGCCAGCCTGAGCATATTACCACCGCTCGCAGTCATGATGGTTCCACGCTCCTACCGCTACACCTCTCACCACCCTCCCCCCGACCGCACCATGGGTTCCATCAGGATGCCGCGATCCCGTTCTCCCGCCCAGCCAGCCCCCCGGAAACAATCACCACGGCCATCTGCTCCCCAGCAGCTTTCCGCGAAACCCGTCACCTCGCCGCCCGCCCACTCGAAACCCATGGTCATCCCGGCCCGCAACCAGCCCCAACAAGCTCCACAGACTGCCCGCAGCAGAGGACCTCACAGCTCTCGCAAGCACCGCCTGGCATCCGAGCACCAGCCTAACGCCGTCCCGCCTGCTGTCGCAGCTCTGCTTGCTGTGACGTCGATCCCCAGGCCCCGGCGCGCCTCTTCGCCGCGCCGTCGCCTTCAGTATGCCGACCGCCGCATCTCCATCGACGAGCTTATTGAGGAATGGAGAGCCGAGGACAAGGAGATCTCACCGGGCAGCTACGGATCGCCGCTGGACATTTTGTTGGAACGTGTCGAGGATTGCGATACTGACGATAGTTTGAGCTTTGAGGAAGCCAGTCAGAAAGAACGCGACTTCGTTTCTCCTCGCTCCATATCAAGCGAGTCCATCCCGTCTGTGCCCGACCTGGACGAAGATCGATCCGTTCTCTCCTGGAGCAGTCCCTCCACCCCGAGGTCGCCGTCGTTGGCAAGACGAGCAGGCGAGCGGAGGGAGAAGAGGGTTGTATCATCCCCGCCGAAAGAGGAGGCTATTCTTGACCACCCGCTGCTGCATTATGGCTTCGTCGAGAGTGAAGAGGACGCGCCGGAGCCCCCGGCCCCTGAGGTCAAAATTGAACGTCAGGCGCCCGCATCAAGGCTGAAGTCAGCTTTCACCTCAAATCTCACCGCATCCATCCAGGCCCTGAAGTCGGCGGCGAAGTCCTTCTCCAACTTCACAGCTCCGAGCGTTCCGCCGGACGATCTCCTTACTCGCTCTCTGCTGTCTCCCCGGTTTGCGAGCGAGATGCGTCCCAAAAACTTCCAGGGCACCCCCGATCCAGCTCTCCGCCGCTACCTCAACCCAAGCACTTCGAACAGGGCGCTTTCTCCGACTGAACTCTCGCAGCAGCTCCACGAGGCCCTCTTGCACGGCCAACCCGTGGATGACCCCAGCGACGGGCCCATGATTCAGATGCAAACATACGAGCGCCGCTCACGCAGTCAATCTCGCGGCAAGCGCCGTACCACGGACCCCGCGTCGGAAGCCGGTCGTGCCCTGAGCCCGCAGCCAGCCGTGCGCCAGAGAGAACCCCGCGAGAACAGCGACTTCCTACGTGTCATTGTGCTGGAGATGAACATGCGCCGCGAGGGCAAGCTCGACTCGCGTGCCATGGGCAAGGCCAGGATCTGGCTTCCGCCTCGCAAGATCGGCGCGCGTAACGAAGAGGAGGACGCAGTGAATGGAGTTCCGGTCCGGTGGGTGGGTGTGCTGGCAGACGCGTGTTGAGCGGCTCTCAGGAATTTCCAACGAACAGTCATACTTGCATAAGGAGGCGCAGGGGATGCGGTTGGGAAGGTTTGACGTGCGACGTTCACACGGCGCACCAAATCCCCGTCCCGGTACTGCGTTGGATCTGCATGCGCCGCAGGAGACACTCACATGGAGCTTCCGAAAAGCGCACTCTCCCCGAAGCTCCATACCTCACCGGTTCCCAGAAATTTCTGCAGCGCCAGCCCTTGCTGCAGCTAGCGGCGCGAACCGGACAGCCTCGAGTGCAATTCCATTCCAGCATCCCGAATGTCGACTGCCGCCATCGAATTTGTCTCGGGGCCCCCTGCCGGGAATAAATTGGGGTTTCGCCTCGACCCGGACGGGTCCGCCAAGCGAAAAAGCAATAGATGCGAGACCCTGCGTCGAACTCGCTCCCAAGGACCACATCCATCCTTGTGCGCGACACATGGCATCCGATCACATGAGCAGAGCACTATAGGCAATTTTTTTTCCTGCACACCGCTTCGGGCCTTCAACGCTGGGCGTGCCGATGCTGGCTGCGATCTCCCTTCAAGCCCGGTTCCACCACCTTCGGGCCGTCCGGCCTTACCGTGACTTCGGGAGGCAAAGGTCCTTGCCGGCTAGACGTCCCCCAACAACCCACGCACACGACGCCAGCGCCCGGCATCCAACACCCTTGATGGATAAAGGGTGCTAGCTGCATTAGGCAACTGGGTGGAAACGACTGGAACGAGCAAAAAGAGCATGGGCGCGGGTTGGGCGGGGCGTGGCTTGCGTGGGCGCGGACAAGAGCGCGGGTTGCATCGGGTGCTCCAGAAAAATTCGTTTCGTTTCCGCCATGTGGGGGCTCGCGGGAGTGGGAAAAATCCGAAATTGGTTTTCCTTTGCTGCCCGAAGCTCGAGCGAAGCGACTGGCGCTGGACCTTCCGCTTCTCTGCTGGCTCCATTAGCTCACCGACTTGACCTGCCTCTTGCTTGCTGGCGTTTTGTCTGCCTCTTTGCAACCTAACGCTGCGCACCTTAGCCGCCTGACTATCGTCTCACCAATCCGGCAAAGTGTTCGTCCACCGGGCCGAGCTCGCGATTGTCTCGCAATCCGCACACGCCTTCACGTTCGACCGCTTTCCTGCTCGTCTCAGTCTCCGACACTTGCAGCCCAAGTGCTCGCCGGCTCTCGCCTGCCCCGGTACATCAGGACACGTCGGACTCATCATTTGTGACATTGTGACCAATGCCAGGCTTGCTGCCATCCTTCGCGGTTTCACTCGTCAGGCAACCTCTCGGTTCGGTACCCCGGCTGCCGACGACGACGGTTCATCTGCTTGTTGGTCGCCATAGCCGGCTTTCTTTACCACGACCGTCATATATCCACCTTCGTCATTTCTTTCACTGTCGTCGTCATCGTCATCTTTAGCGAGCATCACGCAGCATAAGCATTCCCGGCACATCATCGCCGGGCCATCATGATTGGCATTCGCATTTTGGACCGTCATCGTTCTCCGTCAAATATTATTTACGTTTCTCCGGGTCGTGTACAAACAACCGACCAAACAAACAAGCAGGCAGGACCTCGCACTCAATACGGGCGTCCTCTGTGAATGATCTGCGCGCATTGTTTCATTCATTTGATATATACACACATTTCCCAGCACTCGGTTGAATCCCCTCAGGCTTATTGGCGTTTTGTGGTGTATGGTATGGTGGGTACATGGGTATTGAGTTTCGAGGCAATGGGTTTTTGGTTCAGGCGTGTGTATTCTTAGGTCCCCTTGAGAGACTCGGGCGGACAGATGCGAAAGATACCTTAGATTAGTTTGCGAGTTGTTTACGCGTCCATGAGAAGATGAGAATAAATCCTTAGTTGACATAGGCTTGGCTCCGGATCCCGTGTCGTGAATTGTTTGTTGGAGCTTCCCCTGATAATCGGAGGTCACCAATGGAATGAATGCATTTCGCATGTTGCGAACGTTATTCGACCCAAGAATCTGGACGGCTATCTCATTCACTTCATGTGCAGAGTAAGATGGGTGCTACCTTACTTCTGCCAGCTTACTTGTCCGGACAAGCTTACAATGCACGAACCCGCATTGAGCTGGTGATCGTCGGTGGGGGGGGGGGGGGGGGGGGGGGGGGGGGTGAGAGATGGCAGGCGCGGGCCGGCCC
>JAFISB010000059.1:0-138988 GCA_022560015.1 Diplodia mutila | reverse complement strand
GGGGGGCGGCGGGGGGTCGGCGGGGTGGGGCGGGGGGGGGGGGGGGGGGGGGGGGGGGGGGGGGGGGTGGGGGGGGGGGGGGGGTGTACATGCTGAACTGGCCACGACGCACGCCACCTCAATTATAAGCTGGCGAGTGCCGGTAGGTACAGCCGTTGGGACGCCAGCGCACGAAGATCTGTTAGAAATAATGGAGTTCATGAGGGGCCAAGGCGTCGAGCAGTTCGCAGGGATGGATGAGGAGGATGGAGATCATTAGCAGATTCTGTTGTTGTTGCTGCTTATCTGAGCCGATCATCCTGCTACTGAGAGGGGTTCTAAGGAGTTGTGGGATCGCCTTAAGAAAAGAGTACTGGAACTAACGTCCTGACCTGGGTTATGCGACAGACGGGGTTATGAGACAGATGGAAACCGAAGAAAATCCACCATTCGGGCGCAGCATGTGGTTGGCTGTCTCATAACCCCGTCTGTCGCATAACCCAGGTCAGGACGTTAGGCTTCAGAACTCTCTTTTGCCATATTCTCGCGGAAGGGATGGCGCTGGCTAACTCGGAGCTGGGGCGTACATGACTATGGGTTCGAAGCACATGCAAGGCGCAACGACAAACTTGTTTTTACACAGGTTCGCCGTCTTGTCTAGATAGCGGACAGGATGTGGCTATCCAGCTCTCCCCCTTTCTGCTATGAAGCCCCCCACCCTACATCATTTATACACAAAGATCCATTGTGTTCGCACCCGACATCTCCCGGCGCACTATGGGATGCACAGGGGTGATTTCAGCCAGCCAGATTTCGGAACCCAGTACTAGGAGCACAACTGCCTCTGCATCTGGTGACAGCACAAATTCCTGACTTTCTGCCTCCGTAGCTCTACAATTGCCCACCTAGTCGGCCCTCTTCTTCCCGCGCATGACCCTGCGCCTTTGGGCCATCATGTGCGAGTAAAGGATGTACGAGCCTGACACGGATCAACTCGGGTAAGGAGGGAAGGCACTCAGAAAAAGACATACCAGGTACGTAGATAGCCAGCACAGCCCATAAGCCATAGGCGATGAGCGGGTTCAGTTCGGCGGCGGGGCCGGTGGCCCTGAATACTAGCCAGCACTCACAGGAGATGCCGAGCGGGTATAGTACGTAGAAGGTATTGTATCGCAGCCAGCTCAGCACGGTCGGAACTTTGCCGCTGCTCAACAGGAAGACGAAGTAACTGTAGCGGATGACCTCGGTGACGGACCAGGCAATCAACATACCGGCGAAGGCGGGCGAGTGCGCGGTCGATTCTGGGAAGGGATAGGCGATGCCCCACACCAGGAGGAGGCGGGAGGCCACCTGCATGAGGGTGGTGAAGAGAGGCGCGCGGACGATGCCTAGAGGAGAAGACCACTGCGGTCAGCACATCGCCCTTGTGTCCCCCCTCTACCCCTCCGTTCACATATCCTGACAACTCTGATTTGTACATGTCTTTCCCGGCAATTTTCTTCTCCCGCACACAGCAAACACCTGCGCCAACCCCATCTGCCTTTGTCCACCTTGATCCATCTGACATGCATGCCTCGAGATGACAAAAGACTCACCAAAAGCCGCATGTCCCACCTCGGCCAGCGCCAGCGTCTGCACCCAGCGCACGAAGTCGTCAACACCGCCAAAGACATTGGACAAGCCTACCAGCGGCACCAGCAGCACGACGCGGCCTAGCACGGCCGTCCACAGCAGCGCCGAAGCCGCATTGTACGAGAGCAGATAGGTCTGGGCGACGGTGCTGGTGCCTGCCTTAGGCTTCGTTGTTGGGGCGGTAGAGGACATGGTCGGTTCGGTGGGACGAGAGATGGGTGGGATGACTTCGGCGCGAAGGCCCCGGATCGGCTGTCCGTAGTGGTGAAGGCAAGCAAGGTATTGTTGGTGATGCTCGTTGCGATGAGGGGCGGCTCTGGAGGGATAGCTGTCGACAAAGTAGAGCTCGATAGAACGGGAGGCAATTGCAAATGAAAACGATCTAGCGGTGTTATCAAACCAAAGCGAGGTCACTGCAAGCCACCGTTAGCTGATGCGCTCCGCCTTTCAACAGAAAATGTTTTTTTGGCGGCGATGGTTGGGGAGAGACGACTGCAGCTTCCAGCCGAGGCAGGTCGGCGTTTTGGAGCTGCGAGTCGCCGACACCACCAGCGTCTTCTCCACCACCAACAACGCTACTGTGCTCGTCCATGTCCTGTTGGACGCACACCGTGTCACGAAGCGCTCGACAAGTCACGGTGTTTCAGAAGCCGTCTTGCATTGCTGGCCCTGATCCGAGCCATCAGACGACTCAAAGAAAAAGCAGCTGTCCGCTGCCGCATGCAGTTGATCCGCCCGTCATCCATAAAAAAAGACCTGTCACAATCACTTCCCGTTCCGATGATGCCCCCTTTAACACCCACGCCCGCCCTGCCCGCTCATCTACCATTGACACGCACTAACGCCAAGAAAAGTAAAACTCCTGATGCTCGCCCGGTGCTCGCTTTTTGCCGCTGAAAGGAGGAAGAAAATGCAGAAGGTAAAGAGGATATCCCGAGAACCCAGCGTGGCTCATAAAAACAACTGGGCCATGGCTGTTCGTGCCGTGCACTTCTTGCCGCAATCTTTGACCACGCACTTCTGGAAAGGGTTCGGTAGCCGGCTACTCGAGCCTGCAGGCTCTTTGCCTTTGCGTTTTGACGCGTGTCTGTTCCTTGCGCATTCGCCGCAATATACCTTTTCCGCCATGTACATTAAAACCAATTCTATAAAGTGCTTGGGTGGAGCCCGTGACTTGGTTGCTGGGGGTGCACTTACATGGCCGCATGCTTTGATGACCCACACTTGGCTCTTTTCGCCTCCTTCCGGGCCGGCGCACAGGTCCGCATCGCAGTTGGGGCAGGTTATGACATCTCCCTCCGCCGGTGACCGCGTGAATCCGGGTGGAGCCTTGGGTGGAGCTTCATATGTTGGCGTGCTCTCACGCTCAAGCCCGAGGTCGAAGGCGGCAGCATTGTAGTTCAGAGCGCCTGGCGCGAGGAAGCCCGCATGGGCGGGGTTGAGCTCGAGTAGGCCATCTGGATCACGTCCAATTAGCCGCTGAATGTAGGGCGCCCTCCGTGACGTCCGCGGATGCGTGTCACGCTGATCTCGCCGCTCTCTCCGCTGGTGCTGCTGGTGCTGCTGGGCAGACGTGCGCTCACCGAGTATGTGCATGAGTCGCCGGTGCACCGGGCTGTTCCTTCGACTGCGCGTCATAAACCCTCCGTCGCCAGGAGGCGCCCTGTTCACGCCGTGCCTCGTCCCAAAATCGGCAAACAACACCTCAAACCCGAAGTCATCTTCCACGTCGGTAAGATCTACGGCCGTGGCAGGAGTTCGTCTTCCCCCAGGAATGGTGCGTGACGAGACAAACTCGACCTCCGGGCTCGAGGGGGCCGCATTTTGGGCTGGCGGGTTCGGCGGCGGTTGCGGAGGCGTGTCGTCGGAGAGGTCGATGATCTCTCGAGCAAAGCGCGGCGGACGCGAGGCTCGGGTTGATTGAATCGGCGGGGCGATTGGCGTTGTCGACGGGTCGGCCAGAGCGGGATCGTCTTCGGAGGTGAGGTCTATGATGTCCGCAGGCGGGCGGTGGCTCGAAGCGGCGGGCGTGGACATGGCAGGCCGTCTGAAGTCAAAGCCGTCACCAGCAAAGCGGTGGCGCAGAGGAGGAAGGTGTAGGCCGGAGGTTTGCGGGTGTTGGGGGGCGTGCGGCGGCGGGGTGGAGCTGGCGGAGGGTGGAGAGTTGGCGCGGTACTGGAAGGGCGCTGAACGGCGAAGGGCTGCTTGGCCGGAGCTCTCGCGGTGGCCGCGCTGCATGTCGTCGTGAGATCTCTGTGCGGGCAGGCTGTCAGTCTTTGTTGGTTGGTCAGCGGCGGCCGCTCGCCCGCAAGCTGGGCGGCGGGCGGCGGGCGGCGCGCGGTGCGCGGACATCGGCTCGTACCTTGGGGATGCGGTGATGCGGCCAGCCGTTGGGCGGGTTCGTGCTGTCCATGCTCAGGATTGCGGGAGGCGCGCTCGCGGCGGAGAGGTGGTGAGGAGGGACGAAGGGTCGGGGGTGTTGGAGGTCGTGAGCAGGCGGCTCCAGCAGCGCCAATGCGGCCAGCGGTGCTTTGGTGGCGGATTAATGAGGTGTTGTGATTTGAAGACCCCCAGCCAGCGGACTCGGCAGCTCGACTCGTGCCTGCAACCCCGTGCACGACGCCTTGCGATGGAGCTCTCGGTGCTTGCTAGTGCAGTGCAGCAGCCAGGGCCGGTTTGCAATTTTCTGTCGGCGCTGTGAGCGGCTGGAGTCTCACCTGCCGGGTGCCGCTGATGTCCACATCTGCCGGGAAGCGGCGCCCTTTCTGGCTGCAGTGCGCACCTAAGTAACTACTTCGGCAAGGGGCGACCATGGATTCCGCTGCCGTCGCCGCCTGCTGTCCGCGCCATGAGTGGAAGGGGCCAGTCACTCGCGGTTGCACCCTCAATGGACCCTTGGGCCGCTCACAGGGCCGGCAAAGCTGCTGGTACGGGCATGAATCGCCAAAAACCACCCTGATGTCATTCCAGTCTCTGCTCGCTTTTCTTGCGCGCACGGCGATTGCCCAAGTAATTTACGCATGACGCCTACCCTAGTTCCCCCGCACCGGCTGGACCACTCCCTTTCAAGCTGAGCCCAGCACTACCAGTCCTCCCTCCGCCGTCAGCGCCACGACCGATTGCGCCGAGGCTCCCCACTGCACCGCCGCTCCCGAGATTGCCTTCCTGAACGGCTCCGACCAGCTCTTGGATGACTTTGCGTAGTGCTGCACCGCAACGCTGCCCGAGCCTGCCGCAGCAAGGAACTGGCCCGTGTAATCCCACTGCACACTCTGCACCGTGCTGCCAATGTCCAGCGTCTGGATGCTTGCCGCCTTCCGCAGATCCCAGATCTGAACCGCCGTCTCGCCCTGCACCGCAGCCGCCAGCCAGGTGCCATTCTCGGAGAAGGCAATCGTCTGAAGAGGCCCACCTGCATCGAACGTCGCCATACTCTCACCATTCTTGACATCGAATACCTTGATTTGGCCATCCCGACCACCTCCAGCAAACAAATGGCCATCGGGGTGGAATGCTCCACAAAGAAGCTCTGGGGTAGCAGTCAGTGAAAAATGAAACAAAACATGGCGCGAAACACATGGCACATACCGGCATCCGTGAAGACCTGCGTGAGCTGCTTGTTGCTGCCCAGGTCGTAGAGGATGTAGCTCTTATCCACGCCGGTCGAAGCGAGGATGTCGCCACAAGGGTGGATCGAAAGGGATGTTGCCGCTCCTGCATGGGAGCCAATCTGAGCAACCTCCGCGCCTTCCTCAAATACCTTGATTGCCCCCGTTGATGTGGCAACAACTGGCTTGTCGTTGTACCAGGCACCAGCCGTGACGCTACCGCCAGCCTTCAGCGCATGAACTACCTGCTTCTGTGAAAGAGAGAACACGCTAGCGACGCCGTCCTTTCCTCCGGTAAGCGCGAGGTCGCCGCTCTTGTCGAGAGCGAGCGTCTTGCTGCCGGGGTATAGGGGCTCTGTCTCGTGCGTGGTGTCGAACGATTGGATAGTCTCCGGTGTAGCCCAGCCATCAGGAACGGGGCGCTTTCTCCGCGTGGCGGACAGTCTGGGGAGAGTTAGCTTACTACACCAGCGCGATGGAATTCCGCGAGCAACTTACTGTTGGTGTGTCTCATCAATCTTCGCCACGACCGTATCAGGGAGGCCAGCGCTGTCCACCTGCATAGCGTCTCCGCCGGGCGCGCCACCAGCGCTCACGCTGATGCGGGAGAGAGCGTTGCGAGACTCGTCCCTCTCGCGCGTTAGCCGCGCGATGACCCTAACGGCAGCATCGTGTTGGTAGAGGGCAGTGCTGAGTTCCTGCCGAGTTTGCGCAAGCTGTTGCTTGAGCTGATATGTCTCGAGGGCGACGGCGTCCCATTCGTTCTGAAAGGTAGCAAGGAGGGAGGGAATGGAAGTAAGAGTCGGCGGACGCGGGCGGACGACGCGCTGGGTTTTGAGCTCAACAAGGTCGTCTGCAGTGAGCTCCTCGCCATTGACGGGATCGGTGCCGTGCTCGGCGACGTATGCCTCGATCAGACGCTTCTCGAAGACGTTTCCTGCGGGTGCGTGAGCTTCGGCGCGCGTCAATAGAGCTTCGAAATCTACGAACCGCTCTTCTTGGACGCGACGGGGACCTGCGGCGCTTCGCCGGAGACTGCAACAAGGTCAGCGTGAGCGATTGGAGCGCAGTGCGGGCATTTCTTACTTGCGCACAACATTTTGGCAGGGGTGGCTGGGGATGGAGGGCAATTGCGTGGAGCTGCTGAAGCGGAGCGGGAGTGAACAGGAACTTCTTGGGTGCAAACACGCCAAGACTTCATACACTGCCCGTCAAACACGCTAAACGTCATGGACGGGATCTACGGGATCTCCTCCGGCCTCACAACCTCACCTCGTCAACCGTTCGCCACACCTAAAATTTCTGCAGGTTTCCAAGAGCCAACCCCGACCCTCCCGTTCGCTTAGGTTCACGTGGCGAAGCACTCGGTCCTTTCCAATGCTACATCGTATACCGTTTCCGAGCCACGGCCGAGCAGAGGCCTCAAGTCGCCGTGCTTCACGCGGTCACAGTGGCCTTGGCAAAGTAGCAATCGGCACACTTCGCTGCACGGAACTTGAGTATTCTGGCCGGGCCACCGCAGTGAGTGCAGAGATCCATTTTGTTCCAATTCCTGCGCAAGACACCATACTTTAATCTCTACATGGCTAGTTGAAGCAAATAAGCGGATGCACATGTAAGTTTAAAATTTATGCAAAAGCACCTAGACGTAAACCAAAATGGGTGACAAGAAATCGCCCTTCTTAGCTCCACTAAGAATGATGCACTCTTCCTATGGGTAGTTGAATCCGATCTCCGGACGTAAATATGGGCCTTAAACGCATACAAGTTCGTCCGGATGTTAGATTCAACTACCTACATAAATAAGGTGCAATATCTGTGTAATATAGAAACTGGTGGGCTCAATTCTTCCCCCACGTCATAGAGCATTGCACGATATGCATTCATTGTCGACCAGAAATGAGATAAGTCGGGGGGTAGTGGAAGCTAAGGTCTTGACCGTTTTGTGTCATTTTAAATCTACGTCTACGTCCAGACAATGACTTCAACTGCTACGTAAATGAAGTATTATAGAAAAAGTTGAGATTAGATTATATTTCAAAAACATCCGCATGCTTCTCTTGAAGCCGCTATGTGGGTATTGGTATGATGCTGTCCATTATTCAAGACGCCAATCCATGTCCTCTTGTTGAAATCCCAGGGGCTCGGTTCGAGCCACCCAAACAATGCTTTTTTGGTCCATATAACTCCAGTGAAATCAACCAATCAAGATTTTGCTGCCAATCCGTGGCATGCATGGGTATATCCTCCGCATCCACCCTGAGTTCTACCGTTGTAAAAAAGGAAGATAACAAAAGAAATTCGTAACCGCGTCTCGGAAGTGTTGAACGATATGCGACATAGTTTTTTTTTTTTTTTTTTTTTTTTTTTTTTTAGGAATGGTTCAGCGAAAGACGCTCGATCTCCTCCAAGTCCCGAGCAGCCAATTCCTCGTTATACACGGGAGGGCTAGCAGGGATCTCATCATACAACGGCGGCTGTTCTTCGTCCCACGAGATCCCGAGGCCAGCTCTCTCGGTGAGGACCAGGTTGAATTGAGTTCTCAGTACACGCGCGGCACCGGTAGGTGTAACCTGAGTAGGCTTGTTGTCAGGGGCCCACTCTTCGGCAACGACCATTTCGACAACGAGGTTGTGCTTGACCTCCAGACCGTTCTCGGCTTGGACATCGCAAGCGGGCTTCATGACCGGGTTGACCATAGCCTGGAACTCGACTTCAATGCTATCGTTCTGGATGTCGGTCTTCCAACCATGTTTGACGTCGTCGGAACCAATGACGCGGGTGTCTTCGTGGATGATACCCTTGCCTTCACCTCCAACCTTGGAAATGTGCTTAGGGCAAGCAGGCGAGACAAATTTGGTGTGTTCCTCGATGCGCCAGTTGAGCTTGCGGAGCTTCCAGCGAGTAGTAGACTTGTCCCTCTTCTCCTCCACCAAGCCAGACATGCGCATCTCTACGGTGAAGTCTCCAATGGGGTGGACAACGTTGGGCAGAGTAACGGAAGCAGTCAGGTTGGTAGGAGGGAAAATGCGGACAGAGTGCTTGTCGTTTGCGGGCAGAATGGCACGCTTGATGACGATGCTGCGGCCGAAAGTAATGACCTCGCCAGTGGAGGTGGTGGCCTCGGCGGCAAGGCGATAGTCGAGAACGACAAGGGGGTTGTTGGTCGAGGCGGGGAGGTGACCGGGGACCAGGTAGCTGAAGGGGAACTGGTGCTCGCCCTTGCTGAGGAGCAATTGGCCTTGGTTGAAGGTCCACTGCTTCAATTCGGTGGTTTGCGAGGTGCAGTCGGCGCATTGCTTCACGACGGGCTCCTTGGTGGTGGTGGTGGCCAGCAGCTTCATTTCGAATTTCTCGATGGTGATCTCGGGCTCGGTGACGTCGAGCTGGAGCTGGCCGGAGAAGATGGCGCCGGTCGAGTTCTGGGGAGTGTTGTACAGGACAATCGGGGGCGACTCGACGAGGAGGTCCATCTTGGCGGGCTTTGCGGTCTCCAGCTTGGTGGCGCTCCTCCTCTCGTACGACTTATGACGGACGCCGAGGCTGTGGCGCTTGAAAGCGTCCATGTTGGTGCGGCTGGGCGAAGTCGCACGCTTGATGACCTTGGCCAGGATCTTGGAGTCGTGGTGGTCCAGCTCGTAGGGCGGCGGAGACGAGGAATCGGTCCTCCGCGGGAGGGGGAAATGCAAAAGGCCGGGCATGGTGGCGGTTGAGAGGTGCGGCGGGGAGGCTAGGAGGTGGTTCGAGTGGGTGGACCGAATGCGGAAGGCGGTTGCGGACGATCTGGGGTAAGCGCTCAAGATAGCGTCTTGTGCTGGATCAACAGGCGCAGGCGTAGAGCGGGAAAAAACATAGTCCTCAGGATGGGCAGGATATATCTCCTTGCCGTGGGGTGCGGCTCCGCGGGGCTTATGTACTGCAGCACCGCGTGGCACGAAAAAATGCTAAAGCTTTGGCAGAAGAATTCTCATGACCAGCGCCATGATGACGATGGGCCGAGCAAACGTGCTGCCCCTGCGCTCAGGGCCGAATGCCGGCGCTAATTTGCTCCTATTCTCGCAGCCCTGTGCGCTTCCCGCGCTGCTTCCCGCAACGCCCCCGGCCACGGTGCCCGCCAGCGATGACTCCCGCCGGCACATCGCACCATCCGCCGCCGCCCTCCCGCCATTCGTGGTGTCGTGCCCGCCCCGCCAGCCACGTCGAACGTCCAGCAGCCCTTCCCCGCAGTCTGCAGCCTGCACTCCCCTTTTCCGCGGAGACGCCCTGCAGCACGAGCAGCTCGTGTCCGCAGCACGAGAAATGTCGCGTCAATGCCGTTTATTTTCTTTCAGCCGCGACGGGCAGCGAGGTTCGGGGGGCCAGGCACCGTGCATTTCTCTGACTAACGGGCGCACTGACTGGGCTAGACAGCCGGCGCTTCTAGAAAAAAATCCTCGCAATGGTGCGCCGCGGCCAGGTTCGCGCACCTTCGCATCAGATCCGTACCCACCGGCCCAGGGCGCGCACGCCGATTGATCGCGCATTTTCTTCCTCGATCACCGCTCATCCTGCAGCCAACGGCCTGGCTGCGCGACTCACCGGTGTTGCCTGCCAGGCTCGCGACGCCCGATGTCGCTCCGCCCAGCGCTGCCCGCCGGCGGCGGATGCGATCTACCAAAGCGGTTGCTGTATGCGGTTGACTGCGGCTCAAGTTGGATCTGGCCTTGTGATCTGTGGAGCACCCAGCCTGCGCTCCAGGCGCTCACCCGACACGACCTGCGACGAAGTGTGAGCTGACACCTTCATGATTCCCTCATGACGGCCCGGCCACCCTGCAGCCGCTCCAATTGGAGCCGTTGCCGGCCTGCACGCTCAGTCACCATCGCAAGCACCGGTGAGGGGCTGCTGGCAGCGAACCTCACGCCTACCTCCTGGCGCTGCTATTGCAATTCCCACGCAACCCGTGAGCAATGTCGCGTCAATGCCCTAGGGCTGAGAATGGCAACACCCGGATCAACCGCACGCCTGGGCAATATGGCCCTTTCATTGCGACACCCCTCTCTTGCACCTTCATTTCGTACCCCTCCCTGAGGCATTGAGGCACTGGGGCTCGTTCGTGATGAGATCATCAATGGGGACTGTCAACAAATGCCGCGACACGTCAACGTGGATGCCAGGAGGTCACCGCGTGTCCCAGTTCCACGATGTGCTGCCACCAAGCGCCCGCCCGCCAGGCCCCTCCTGACCCTCTCGCAAACGCCTCAACCCCAGTGCGGTTTTCGTCGGCCTTCACGAGCAGTCTAGCCCATGGTCCCCTCCACCGCATCCACACAGTCCACCCGTCTACTGGGTAGCGCTGCCGCAAGACCCATCTTCGCCGCTGCGCAGGTTGCAGCTGCATCCACCTGCACCGCTATGTGTGGACAAGACGGTCCAGAGCCAGCGTGACACCGGTACCTGACGATCGCGATCTTCCGCACCGCACCGCGCCGGCGCCCTTTGCATGTCAACTGGCGCATTTTTGCGCTGCATCCAGCAAGGTGCACGTAAGGGACTTTCTTTCCCTCCCGTAAGAGCCGCCGTTGCACAGGGGCCGGCGCCCGCGACGCCCGCGACGCCCAATCCGCTGTCGAGCTTGCGTACTCATTAGGTAATGAGAACGCCGCCCTGCACCACACGTGGCCGACGCGACTGGCTGCGTGCAAATTGTCTCGCTCTCACGTGTGGCAATGGCGACTGTCTACTCGGCGGGCAACGGAAGTTGTTGATTTTGGCTCTGCAGGCGCGGGGGGTTGAGCGGAGAAGCGGGATGGGGGTCGGTGTGGGTGCAATGCGTGGAGCCATCTTTTCCTGCATGGTTTTCTGCCGTCATGAATTCGCCTGCGCCAGGGAACGCGCTTCCGAGTTATTTTCGGGGCGGCGCGGTGGGCTGACCCTCAGCTCGCAATGTGCCCGGTGGAAGTCGACAGCGAAGACCACTCCTTGCAGCCAACATGGTGTCAGCACACGACATTCTCGTCATCACTGTGCTCATCCATGGACAAGCGGTCTCCACGCCTGCCCGTCGACGCGCTCGAAGCCTGTTCGACGCCCTGAAACTGCTCGACTCCATGCAGTTTGGGGGTTCAAGCAGCAGCAGCAACCTTTTCCATTTTGCACAGCGTTGCAATCCGTGAGACAAGCATACCCCAAGCATCAGGACTAGAGTGCTGTATCAAAGCCTGGCATACTCACCGGTGAGGATGTAGGTTTCATGATTTCCACTGAAACCTCCTGAAAGCAATCCGGAAGATGACCCACTCCATGTTAGTCGGATATATGCGAGCTCTTCTATAGCGGCAGTCTTTGAAAGATGTCATCCCAGAAATTTGGAGTCAAAAGGTGGAGAGCTTCTGTGGGAGCTTCGCAAGCTTCACCTCAGTTTCTATCCTGGAGATACAGATTCCCTCACGGTGTATTTCTACACTGTCTCATTCGCGATCGAAGCCCGTCAATGCTGTTGAACCATTCCCTCGACTGCGTATGAGTACACAGGCTCAAGCTACAGTCTACATAAGCAGTGAAGTGGTAGGCCACGGTCCAACATCCGAGATCGGCCAGCTGGGCCGTGCACTCCCCGTTCTGATCGCCCGGCATGTAGCGTAGCACCACGTTTCTACCTCTATCATCCCTAGCCTCCACAACCTAGGTCTAAACAATAGGATCACCACAGCGAGCCACACAGCGGGTGACAGAAAGATTGAGCCCACCCGCATCGGCCTCATAGAGATACTACATTGTATTATAGGTAGTTGGAGCTAATATCCGGACGTGTTTATGTGGGTTTAAAACTCACATCTATGTCCAGATATTGGATTCAGCTACCCATGGAAAAATAGGAAGAGTGCAGCGTCCTTGGTAGGGCTTATAGGGCTCAAATCTTCTGTCACCTGCCGTGACCACACAATCCAGCAAGCCTCTTGATAGCAGAATGCCTGTATACTAGCAAACCACGACTGACATCATGACTACATGAATAGGCAAGGAGCCATAATGGACGGTAGATGCCGCCTAAGACGACTGCAAGTTGGAAAGAATGACGAATTTATCGGAGTAAAGTATATCTAGAGGTTGGATGGCTCAGATGGCGAATCGAAATGGCATCACAACGTCTGCAAATCTCGTCACCCTCATGGTAGGCCCCCTGACACAGTCCTTTTCGATCCAGGCCTTCGTCTTCCCCATGAGCTCCTCCATGTAGACGAACTCTTCCAAGTAGATGCGCTTCGGATTGACATCTTGTCGTCTTCCTCGCCCTCAGCAGCTACATTTCTCCTCGACACCGTGGTTCTCCGTCTCCTCATCGTCACTCTTGTTGAGTTCGTCTTTACCGACAAACGGTCGCTGCCATTATCTCCACCGGCCGTAGCTATACCTATCGCGGCTCCTGAGCGCAACTGCATGAATAGTGGCGTCCTCAAGAAAGCCGGCTCGGGCACGCTTCTGCTCCGGAAGTCTGCCGCACAAGGCAGGCCCACAGCTATCTGCGGCTCCGCAGTCGGCGCAGTAGCGCGCTGCTTGTCAACGTGGTACTCGATGAGAGCAAGGAATTGCTGCTCTTGAATGCCGCCATCGTCGTCCTCAAAGAAGAATAGCGGGCTGGGATTCAGAGTCTCGCGATTGGTGGCAGTCGAGCCTACAGAGAACACATTGCCTAGGTCAAGTGTAGTGGCAGGGAGGCCGCGAGCGCGGCGGTAATGAGCCAGCGCATCCTGATAGGTGTTGGCAGAGGCATGGTTGGCTTGATGTTTGGCGCCCACAACAGCATTGCTGCTAGAAAGCATGATGAAGAAGTCGAGGTCTTTCGGAAGGTACTCGTGCAAATTCCATGATCCGCGGACCTTCGGCGCCAGTGCAGCCTGGTAGTCTTCGAGAGACATGGAAGCGAATGAGGAGCCCTGTGACACTGGGTTAGCACACTTTCAGTCTCGCAAACATCAAAAGAGGAACTTACCTTGAGCTGCGTGGCTCCCTGGATGACGCCGGCAATCTTGGGCATTCCAGCCTCTTCGCAGGACCGTAGCGCAGCTAGCAGCACACCATCATCACTTACGTCACACTCGAAGACTTCACAGCGAATTCCCATCCTTTTGAGATCCTCGATCAGCTCTTGTGAAGCATCGCTCGAAGCCCCGGATCTCGACAAGAAAATGAGGTTCTGTGCACCTTGAAGTGCCATGGACTTGGCGACGCTTCTGCATAAGCCACCGAAGCCACCACTCAGAACGTACGAGGCGTCTTCCCTGAGCTTGATTGACGCTCGCGGTTTGGGGACTACATTGACCACATCGTCCTCGTTTGCTGTGAGGACAACCTTTCCAACATGGCCTCCTTGTTGAAGAAGACTGAAGGCCTCTTCAACCTGCGAGTAGTTGTACACAGTAGTCGGCGTTGCCGCTTTGATCTCTCCTTGCTGCCAGAGCTCGATGACATGGTTCAGCACACGAGCGGTCGTCTTGAGATCCAACTTGACAAGTGAGTGCAGATCGACTGCGGTGAAGGTGGCTGATCGACGGAACGGCTCCATGTTCAGATTGGCGTTGCCAAAGACATCGCGGTTCCCGATCTCAACGAAGCGGCCGAATGGTGCGATGCAATCCCAAGATCTCCGAAGCGCCTCTCCGGAAAGGCAGTTGAGGATGACGTCGACCCCACGACCTTGAGTCAGCCGCCTAATACCCTTGGCGAAGGACAGGTCTCGGGAGGAAAGAATCTGATCTTTGGGAATCCCATACACGCTGACAAGCAAATCTCGCTTTTCTTCCGAAGAGACCGTCGCAAATATCTCGGCTCCTTGAGACTTTGCGATTTGAATCGCAGCTTGGCCAACGCCGCCAGCTGCAGCGTGGATGAGGCAAGTTTCTCCCTTTTTCAAACGCCCCACTTCCACAAGGGAGTAGTATGCCAGCGAGAAAGCAACAGGCAGTCCAGCTGCGACGTCGAAGTCCATTCCTTCAGGGATCTTGATTGCGGCATCTCTTGGTGTCCTAGCGTACGTCTGGAAGGTTCCGCATTCGGCTGAAAGGACGATTACTCGATCACCGAGCTCGATGTCGTTTACGTGGGGGCCAACGCGCGTTACGAATCCTGCACCTTCGGTGCCCAACACATCGGCCGGAATCTCATCCTTGGCTGCAAGGACATCCCTGTAGTTGAGGCCGGTTGCCTTAACCTCCACCTCAATATAGTTCTCAGGGAGAGGGTTTGCGAGATCCGGATCATCGACGAAACGCAGAGAGTCGAATTGGCCGGGTGTAGCAATGCCTGGTAACTCAGTCAGCAATATGTACAGCAAATCGAGTGGGGTTCTATGAAAAAGCACATACTGAGCTTGAGGGCTCTTGACTTGTCCGCACCGAAGGCCTGGGGTTGGGGAACGGGCTTGGCGCAGCTGGTGCTGATGAAATCGTTTGCATACGACGCCTCGACCAAGCGGTTGGTGCGGACCACATTTCCACGGACCAAGTACTCGGCATTCTTGTCACGACCCTCGACAAAATGCCGCCTGTAGATTCTCCTGATGTGACGAGCCATCTCGCTCTCGTTCTTCTCCGAGTCTTCAAACGCCACCGCGGTGAGGTCGCATCCATCTTGCTCCCTTTCCCAGCGGAGCGTACGCAACAGACCGGTGGACAAGCCGACCTTTGGGTTCTCAAAGGGATCCATGGTCGCCCAAATCACTCCGTTTGCTGTTGTCAGGAGCTTCTGCATGGCCGTCCATTCCTCTAACTCAATGTCTCCTGCGAGAAGAGCATTCCCCAGCTCGACAGTCACGACACAGCAGGCGTCTTTGAGGCTGTGCTCTTCGAGCGACGTCAACGATCGAACCTTCAGGTCAAGTTTACCAGCGTACATCGTCATGAGCTGTGCAGCCAAATTATCTGCAACCAGCTGCTCTCGGAGCACGGGTCTGCCAGAAGTCACAACGAACGTCCTCTTTATCTCAATGTCTGCCTGCGGCTTCTCCTCCTCTTGCGTCGTGGCCACGATTATGCTCTGGACATGAAGATCGGGGTTCAAGGTATCTGGCAGACGGAGGACGGATTTCTCGAACCCATGTTCCCGCAAGGCCGCAACCCATCCTTTCTCGGTCAGCAACGGTCCCCACTGACGACTCGGCTCCGTACTCCGCCACCAGTCGGGGAGAAGACCAAAGGAGAGCGGTCCCGGAAGAAACTCTGGCTGGGTGAATTCTTGGATGATGAGCTTGCCGCCCGGCTTTAGAAGGCGGTAGACATTCTCCATGGCCAGTGACAAGTCCGACGTCGCGTGGAGAACATTGGCGGCAACAACGACGTCATATGTCCCTTCAACCTCCTCGAAGCCCTGTCCGGTGAGATCCTTTTCAATGTCCAAGGCCTTGAACTCCAGCACCTCTCGCCATTTGGTGAACTTCACCTGGGCTTTCTCGAGGGATCCGGATGAAATGTCGGTGAAGGTATACTTGCGGAGACGGGTCGAACGCTTGCCTCGCAACCCGTTTGGACAAAGGGCTTCGAGGAGGGAAGCGGTCGCTCCACCTGTGCCTGCTCCGATTTCACAAACCCGCAAGTCCCGGTTCTTATGGCTGTACAGGTCCAGATAAGCGCTGAGCAACGCGTGCACCTTGTCCGTCCCGACCATGTGGCTGTAGTACTCCTCCAAAAGAGAGTCCATGAACATGAGATGAAGCGCGTCTTGCTCAGCATTTAGAGTCGGGACGATGTGGCTGCCCATGCGCACAGTCAGTTTACCTTCCGGTCCAGAGTCCTCGAGGGTTTTCAAAAAGGCATCTCTCCGCGTCGTATCCTTTCGAATATCATCCCACTCCTCCAGCTGGTGGCCTATACGTTCTTTCTCATAGTTTCGCGCCTGCATGCGGAGCCATTCCAAGTATTTTTGCTTGTGAGGAGCCAGTTCCTTAGGCTCGTTGTTCTCGTCATCAAAATGCTCGACCGCTTCCAGAATGTAGATAGCAGCAGCCAGCTGGAGGTCCTGGACCCGCTTCAAATTTACAGGGTCTTCCTCCTCTAAAGGCTTCAGAGATTCCCTGAAGCAGTTCTGCACCTCTTCTCCCAACAAGTCGATGTCTGGTTTCCATTTCACGTTGAAGCAGAGTTGTCGCTGCCCAGCCTCTCTCAGCGCAAATTCTTGCAGAGGGCCTATTTCGAGGCCTCTGATGATGACCCTGGCATCCCGGCTATTCTCGTCCCACATCGTCAACTCAGCACTGAACTTATTGTGCGAAGAGGGCCTTGCTGAAGATTGGCAGGTGAAGACGTGGCCAGGCTCGGTTTCGGTACGGGCAGAAATCCAGAGACTTTTGAGGGCTATAGGAACGGATGGTTCTCTCAGGTTGTCTGCGCCAGCTGCGCCCTGCAAAGCAAATGGAATCGTATGGATCAGACTGTCCAGGGTCGCGGGCTGAATGACATGAGGCTGAAGATAGCTGCATGGCATACAACTGGCGACATCCGGGATGCGGAGAGTGGCGATAGCCTGACCGATGGGGCCGTCAAGGTCTCCGCACTTGACCTCTATGAGATTCTGGAACAGAGGTCCAAATTCAAGCCCAACTCGCTCAAGCTCGGCGTATTGGCGGCGGAGATCTCTCTTGCTGTTACACGCGACTTCACACTGCTCGAGGACTTCTCTGAAGTGCTTCTTGTGCTCGGTCATTTCACGTCCTGCATCGACAGGGCCGGCGGTGAACGCGAATTCAACCGCGACCGAGCCTCGACAACACTCAAGCCAAGTGTTCTGCCTGTAGCCGAAAACGGAGAAATCCCAAGCAGCATCGACTCCCGAGGAAGATTTCCGCATTGAGAGCATCACTTCCGTTGCTTGGTCCTCTTCCAGTAGTAGAGCGTGGGAGATGACAACGTTCCGCAAGTCAAAGCCGGCGATCTCCCCTTTCCCCGAGGCCAGTTGTGTAACGCCTTCGATGGCCATGGCTAAGAATGCCACGCCCGGAAATACCACATGGCCAGTGATCTTATAATCCTTAAGCCAAGGGAGTTCTGACAGGCGGATGCAATTCCTCCATTGGGGTTCGTTTACATTCCAGTCTGGCACCGGGGCTCCTAGAATATCGTGACGAGGCCATTTTCGGAAGCGCCAAACTTGACTCCTTCGACTCTCGCACCACAGTTCTTGGCTATGATCGAAAGCGTAAGGGGGAAGATCCACTAAGAGTTCGGGATCTTCGTCGCCGTGATTGATCCTGTGGAGGTCTACCGGGTGACCGTCTGCAAACAGCGTAGCAACTGCAGATAGCAGGGTGGCTGCGGCGTGCTTGTTCTTCAGCAGGACCGTTTGGTATCCAATCTTGTCGAAAGTGGGTTCATCGGCCACGGCATCTTCGAGGGAGTTTACGAACGTCGAGGTAGGCCCCTGTTGACTCAGTTAGCTTTCGTGCGGGATGCAATAGCAACACTACCCACAATCTCTACGAGCTTCGACGATGCCGAACCTTCGTTCACCAAAGTTGAACATAGACTCTGCAGAGCGTCGTCGAACTTTGAAGTCGCCTGCAGGGCTTCGATCCAGTAGTCCGGTCGGCTCATTTCCGCAACGTCGATTTTCTGGCCGGTAATGGACGAGAAAATCTGGACATCCTTGCCCCCAGCCGGGCTTCCTGTCGAAAGATCACCAACCAAGGACCGGTACCTGCTGCTATTCGCATCGCTCGCAGAGGCCCATAGCGCTGCTAGCATGCTCCCCTTTGTAGATGCCGGTCTTGACGCAATCATTCCACGGTAATATGAAATCGTCCACGCACTGCGTTGGTCCAAAGCACCTGCACAGTAGGCAGCCGCGGGTTCTCCCGTAGAATGACCAAGAACGTAGGCAGGAGTGATGCCCCACGACGTCAAAAGATCCACCAGAGCAATTTGAATCACAGTGCACAGCGTCTGCGCAATGTAGGGCTCGTCGATTCTACTCTCCCCCTCGCTCTTCAATAATTCATCGAACACGCTCCATGGGCAGCGCAACGAGGCGATGAAGTCACTTGCCAATTCGACCGACTCCTTGAACACAGGATACGCGAGAAGTTCTCTGCCCATGGCGTACCACTGTGCCCCTTGCCCGGTGAATAGGAAGCCGATACTGGAGGGTTCCGTTGGACGAGCCGCTCCTGATGAGTTCGAAATGGCCTCGTTCAGTTCCTCGGCAGACTCGGCTGCAACGGCGAAGTGCCATGGAAAGCGAGATCGTCTCTCGGTGAGAGTGTGAGCCAGGTCGCTGAGGTATGCGTGCGGGCGGTCAGTCGACAGAGATGCCAGATGCTGCGAGTAGGACGAAAGGCATCTTTTGATGCCGTCTTGATCTTTGGCCGACCAGGTGAAGATCCTGTATTTGGGGCGGTCTTCCAAGCCTCCACTTGTCGACGTCCTGCGGCTCTCGGAGATTTCTGTCCGGTGGATTCCACGTAGCTGACGCTTTCGAAGATAGCCATACGCATCGTCAAGCACCAAATGCGCGTTAGTACCACCAGTTCCGAAGGAGTTCACAGAAGCCCTCCTGACGCCTTCCAAAGGCCAGGGTGTTGCTGTCAGAGGGAACTTGATGTTCCACGCCTCAGTGTCGATCTTGGGGTGCGCTTTTTCAAAGTTGGTGTTCTGAGGAATAATGCCCTTCTCCAGAGCTAGAACGACCTTGATGATTGAGGCAATCCCAGAAGCACTTTCAAGATGGCCATGGTTCGCTTTTGCGGCTCCAACATAGAGCGGTTCCGGTCGATCCTTCCAAACGCTAGCGATCGCTCCCGCTTCTTCCACATCAGCAGTAGGGCTGCCTACACCATGGGCCTCTACGAAAGCGGTCGTGTTGAGATCCAAATTGGCTGATTCGTGTACCTGTCGAATCAATTCCTCTTGAGCTTTTTGACCGGGCAAGGTCAGCTGTCCTTCGCCACGGCCGACCTGGTTTACGCCTGTCATGCGGTTAGTTCCGGCTCACTACAAGGAAAGTGTTCCGTATTACCTGTCCCGCGAATAACAGCGCGAATGGTATCGCCGTCACGGACTGCTGCCTGGAGGGGCTTCAGAATAAGTGCACCAACACCTTCACCGCGAGAAATTCCGTTTGCACGGGAATCAAATGGAAAGCACGTTCCGTCGGGCGAAAGAAGGCCACTAAAGAGTCAGAGGATCTACCGAAAAAGGCAAGTAGACGTCAAGAATGAACTCACCTTCGATCCATGTCGTACATCGACTCTGGACTTTCAATAACATTGACGCCGCAAACGATTGACTGTACTGTCAGTATGTAACCCGAAGAGAAATTCCAGTGAATTACAAACCATTGTAGACTGGCCCTGACGCAAATCGCCACAAGCCGTGTGCAAGGCCACCAGACTGCTGCTGCATGCCGTATCAAGGGCCATGCTGCACCCTTTGAAATCGTAGAACCAGCTGACCCTGTTGGCGATGATGGACCGCGAAGTTCCCGTGTGCTTATGTTCCAAAGCAAGGTCGGGATCCACGCCAAGAATGGCACGAGTATCATCGTTGGTAGCGGCTGCGAACACACTCGTTTTTGAGCCTCTCACCTTCTCCAGGGTAAATCCGGCATTCTCAACGGCCTCGTAAACGCTTTCCAAGGCGATGCGTTGCTGCAGATCCATGGAAAGAACCTCGGACCTGCGCATGTCGAAGAAAGCTGCATCGAATCTGGTTCCATCTTGCGCGGTGTCGAGGAAGTGGCCGCCGTTGGCAGCTGTGCTCCCCCCTCTTGCTGGGGATGGATGGTAATGGCCCTCGTGGGACCACTTGTTCCTGGGCACGCTGGAGAAGGCGGAGCGGCCTTGGACTAGCATGTCCCAGAGCCTCTCGGGGCTCGAAGCATCCCCCGGGCCACGGAAAGCAAGGCCAATGATGGCAACGTCGTCGGGGCGAGCATTTTCAGCATCAGAGACGGCCATGGCGGTGTTGATCGAGACAGAGAGCCGGGTTGCTTGAGGGATAGGTCCTAAGGGCGGTGAGAGGCTCACGTACCACTTTTTATATGTGGAGCGCCATGCCGAATTCCAGCAGAAGGCCAGCGCAGCACTTTCGTCGGTACGAAGGCGTGGGTTTCGTGACCGGTCAGAAACGCCGGGGAACTCCGTGACGGACAGAGAGCTCTCGCCGTACCTGCATGGCGAGTGGTAAATCTTCACAGCGATTGACGATCAGCCAGCTCATCACCTCAAGATCTGCGCACATCCACATCCACACGCGATTGGCCACATTGTGGGTAGCACACATGGAGGTCAGAGAATAGATTGCATTCATTGCTGATTCCTAGGCTCGAAGAAGCGACGATGTCGCTGCTCTCGCATGCAGCGGGGCGGGGTTGAGGTTGAGGCCACCACGGGCTTTCCGGGATCGACAACAAACAGCCAGAATCCGGAGTTCTGAACGCGGGTTTCACGCAGACGAATTGACTCGACCTGAGACAGGGGGTGTGGGCCGCGGGAGAGGTTGCTCCGATCCGGTAGGCAGCACCTACCTACCTATGGAACTGCAGGTGGTGCCGAGCGGGCGCTTTCGCTCTAGCTCCGCGCACGGGCCAGCGGCAACCTGATTCCCGCCGCCCTTCGCCTGTAGTGTCTCTCACCCTCACCACTCTTCTACAACTTGGTCCGCTGCGATCCGCTGGCACGCCTAGCCTCTGCATTCCACCGCGTCCACAGAGCTTTTCGTCTCTCGTGCCCCGCCATGAAGGCTTCAACCCACGCCCCGTCGAACTTTGGCAACTGTCTACCACTACCTTCGACGCCTGGTCCGGCAAGAGCACGCACCGTCTCGAAGTAGTCTTCGAATTCTGGGAACACGAGCGTGAATCGCGCTCCATCTCCCCTTGTTGCAATGCGATCTGCCTCCCATTTCTGTTGCTCTTCAAGAGGCGGAAGTGTCGCACGTCCAGCCAGGATCCTGGCCGCTAACACGGCCTGCCATTCGAAAATCTTGAACGTCAGCCCTGCTCCTACCTGGGAACTGTTAGCGCATCAGAGGCAACCATTATTGCCCGAGAAAAACCTACAGCGCCAACGAACAGCAACGTCGGGTCTTTTTGGTACACGACATGCTGATACAGTCCAGGTATGCGGTTGTTGCGCACCTCCACGTCCGGGAGGAATGGCAGCGACCACGAATATCCGGTACCAAATATAATGTGATCAACGTCTTCAATCCGGCCGCCATCTTCAAAGTAGACTGTCCGGGAGCCGCCCGAGGTGAGGATTCGTGAGATGGATGGCTGCTCCTTGATCTCTGGATGCTTGAATGCAACATCGCCAAAGTAGATATTGGCGTTGTGGCCCTTGACCACCGCATGGACTGGCGACTGCGCTGCTCCCACGAGATCAACCGCAATATCAGCGGCAGACACGGAAGCGCCTACCACGACAACTCGCTGAAAGTTGTCAGCACCTGCCCGTCCTTCAGTGAGATCAACAAACCTTTCCGCGAAATGCTTCACGCCCCCGGTACATCTTGGAATGCAGGACACTACCAGGCCGCTGCAGCTCAAAGTCCTCGAGACCTTTGATTTCAGGGATGTAAGGCACATTGTAGTGCCCACTCGCAACCACAACTGCGTCAAAGTACTCCGCCCACCAATAGTCACTCTCCGCACCTGGTTTCCTGAGGATGACCTTCCACCTATTTCCCACCTTCTCGACTTTTTCAACCGCAGTGCCGTACTCCACATAATCCTGATACCCGTGCCTCTGGATGAGATCACTAATGTACTTTTGCATCACTGTCCAGTGCCTGAAAGGAGTGTCCGCTCCATGTGCAGCAATCGACCATTCCGAGCGAACCTCCGGAATTGGTTCTTGGGAGAAGGACATGGGCAGCGCCGCAACATTGGTCTCCAGGTAAGGGTAGACAGATGACTCAGCAAAGCGTTGGCGTGGGGATTTTGGCGTTCGTGCCGGAAGCGTAGGTGGCGGATCCAGCGGAGGATCGGCGCTGCGTTTTGCAAGAGCGCCGAAGCTCTGAAGATTCGGTGGAGGCGCTTTGTCGGCGACCCTATTGCGATTTCGTTCAATTACCATGTCCACACGCGAGGTGAAAAACTCACCAGCATCCTCCAGGTCCTTCGCGCCGCTCAAATACTCTGATCAGGTCGAAGGCCTTTTCTTGGGCGAGTGCATCAATCGCGATCGCTCCAGCCGGGCCAGCGCCCACTACGGCGACTCTTCTTGCGCGTGCCATGCTGCTTGCGCAAGAACAAGCAGGGCCGGGCAAGCGATTTATCTACCCTGATGGCAGTGGGGCCCCACGATAAGACGGCTAATCACGGCGGCCGTTTCAGCGTCGGCTTTTCAGCCACTTCTCTTGGTGGGGATTGCGCAAAGCCGCCGAAGCATTGCGCTATCGAGCCAAGCCAACACCACCATTGCGTTTGCAAATGCGGCAAGTTCGGCACCTTGTGATCTTGTCAGGTTTTGTGTTCGCTATCCCCGCTCATGAATTTGCACTCGGCTTGAACTCGGCAGAATGGAAGATCAAAAGACGGCAGAAAATGTGTATGAGAGTCTGACTGAAGACCTCTATGCGCGACGCAAGTAAGTACTACTTCAAGATTGAATGTCTTCAATCTCACCATTCCAGAGTTGACTCTTCCGTGCTACCTCTTCTCTTCCTTGGTCTGCTCGTTTTCAGTTGGATCGTATGAACCTGGCAAGCGCACTCACCGGAGGGTTCGCCAAAGACATTGCAATCAGCCAAAACACGGTGAATCTGGGCAACCAGCTCATGTTTCTTGGTATTGTCGTGTTGGAGATTCCGTCCAATTTGATCCTACAGCGAGTGAGTGAAACGCTCACCGGGAAGACGCCGACTGGTCTTGCAGGTTGGTCCGAGGAAATGGATCTCAGGGCAGGTGTTCGTCTTCGACCTCATTGCTTCTCTGCAGGTCCTCATAAAGGACCGGAAAGGGTTCCTTGTCTCCAGGAGTTTCCTCGGGTTGGCTGAGGCGGGCTACATTCCAGGTGCCGTGTACACGCTTTCGACCTGGTACACCAAGCGCGAGCTGGCCAAGCGGGTTGCAGTCCTCTTCTTTGGCATGTTCGGAGGCAACGCGATCAGCCCGTTGCTAGCCACTGGCATCCTCAAACTCGATGGCCGGAGAGGTTTCTCGGGCTGGCAATGGCTGTTTCTCCGTGAGTATCATGGTGGCTTGTCTGCGGCAGTGCTGACGGAATGCAGTTGAGGGCGTTTTCACCATGCTCGTTTCGACCGTACTACTCCTCCTACTCCCAGGAAGCCCGGACAGCCCAAAGCCGCTGTTTAGCCCAGGCATAATCCGCTTTTCGCCAGATGATCAAGCGGTCCTCCAGCGCCGGCTCGAGCTTGACGATTCTGACAACTGACACGGCACCCAGGGAATGCACATTCCCCTCCGGCTTGTATGGAAGACCATCTGCCACTACCGCCGGTGGCCGCACTTCATCTCCACGTGTGCAGTGTTCTCGACCTGGAGCCCGCTGACAACATACACTCCAAGCAGCATCATGTCAGTCTCGTCCTGCCGAGTGCCATCCGCGACACTGACAAGACAAGGTCGCTGGGGTTCTCCAGAATCGCTGCAAACGCTCTCGCTGCGGTTGGCGCCTCTCTGGCCCTGGTCGTCGTGTTCATCTTCGCGTGGATCAGCGACAAGACCAACAAACGAGGGCTCTCCGTCATTGCTGCGCAGGCATGCTATCTCATCACGCTCACCATGACTCGCTCGGTCCATCCGCACGTCGGGAAGTGGAGACGTTGGGGGTTGTGGACCGCCGTCAATGCGTTTGCCGTCGGCCATCATCCTGTCCACAACAGCTATATAGTCGTTATATTTACAACTATATCTTAGTTAGGTAAAATAGTAGTATAGAGCCGAGTCTTAGCGCAACTATAACCGCTTTATAGGTATTATTATTAACCCTTACGTGTTAATACTATAGTTTGCGGATCTATAGTTATGAGTTAGATCGAACGTCGCTAAGCTATCGTAATATTTCGATTTCTCCATCTCACAGATATCTGTTGTGAAGCTGGCCTTAAGCTTAACGTAAGTCTTCCGTGTTGAAATGGTATGAGAATACAGTAGACAAGATAGAAGTGGGTATTGTAAGAATCGTGGTAGTGTAGACTATAACAGTGTGGTATCTATCGAGCGAAATGACGACGCAAGCAGGGAGAAAAGCACACGCCGGATAACGAATAAACATGTACCAAAAGCAACGATGTTCTGCACGTAACCAAGAGCGACGCACATCGCCACGACAAGACCAACCGAAACAATCGCGTGCTGCCTACTACGCGGAGCCAGTGATCCACCGCAAACCGCCGCTCCGTCGAGCAAGCCGGACAGGCCGAACTCTCTCAGGCTGTGGCCGATGCGGCGTACGCGAGATAGCCCAAGGAGGGGGTTGGCACTAGGTAGGTAGTGCAAGAAGCCCTGTTACGACCGTGCTGCTACGCGGAGCTCGCAGAGTCGCAAGATCAGAAAGAGCGCGACCACACGTGGCAAGCCAGGACGGACGAGCGTGTACAATGACGACTCGCACGTACCGGAAGGGATGAAGCTCCGCAGGGTCGTCTGGATCGATGCTTGAGCCACCCACTTGACCGTTGCAATGCGGACGAGCCAATTCCGGTGTTCTATCACCTGCCTTCGTAGTCGCTGAGTGTCTGCTCCCAGCCGCTGTTCTCATCAAACATCTCACCACCAGAACTGGCGTCAAAGCTGCTCCGTCCACTGATGGCATCATCCTCGACAAGATCGTCGTTGCTGTTTGCTGGCAATGATTCCCACTGGATGCCGGCAAGGGCGGGGTATTGCTGCAGCAGAGCTTGCGGGAGTCCGAAGCTCATGCCGCCTCCCATGCCTGGATTGAAACCGGCAGGGGGCTGTTGCTGGACGAAGGGATTGAATTGCGAGCCCTGCGGGTGCTGGGGCATCATCATGCTCAGCCCTTGCGGTTGCGCTCCGAGAGGGTCGAGTTGGTCCATTGACTGCGACGTCTGTTGCTGCTGCGACGGGCTGGACATGCCGGAGACTTCCCAACCCTTCTCGGCAGCTTCTTCTTCGAGCAAAGGGCGAATGCACACGCGACCGGCTTCACTCCTAAAGTGCCGGCCCAAAGCATCGGCGCGGGCAAAACGGCGGCCGCAACCCCAGCCGTTGCCGTCCTTCAAGACGCCGCGGCAAACAAACTTCTTCTCGCCGCTATGTAAACCTTCGTGGCGCTTACGGTCATGCTGGCGGGCAAAGGCCTTTCCGCAGACGCTGCACACAAAGGGCCGCTCGTCTGTATGGGTGCGGAGGTGGGAGCGCAAATTGTAAGCACGTGTGAAACGCTTGGGACACAGGCTACATTGGAAGGTTGCCGGATGCTTCTGGGTACGCTTCGAGCCACCGGGGCTGGGGGTGACGAGCTGCTCGGGGACGGCGCCAGGGCTAGATGCAGCAGAAGAGGGGTTGTTCGGATTGGGGCGGTTCGGATCGGCGAGGCCGAGCATGTAGTCGCGATGGGGGATGCTCGACGTGGAAGACCGGCGCGACGAGCGGTTCAGACCGTGCGGAGAGGTCGAGCGCGAAGTCGGGACTTTGGCAGCGTTGGGGTGCAGCGACGAGGCCGGATCCGACGTGTTGCCGCTGGCTGGCGTGGATGCGCGCGTGCTAGCGCCGCTGAATGGGTCGGACCTTGCGCGCATGCGGTTGCGCGACAGACTCCTGTTGGGCGGGCTCAGCGCGTTCTCCGACCCCTCGGGTTTCGGAGGCTCGAAGCTCTGCTGCCTTGAAGGCGGGGCGAAATCAATGTTGATCTCGGGCGGCGACATCTGGTCCGACGCGCCGTACTCTTGGTTCAGTGCGGGAAAAGGCTCCTGACCGTTCCCGGGGAACATGTCCATACCCGACGGATTGCCCGGTTGGTTGCTCACCACGGGCGTGAGGCCGTAGTTGTTGGACGCCGTGAAGGGAGGCAAATTGTGTTGCTGCGGGGCAAGGCGAGGGGAAATATGAGGGCTGTGACCGGGCGTGATGCCGGCCTGGCTGGGATTGTCAGACAACGAAAATTGGCCAAAGTTCATGACCTCCTGGAACATGGAGTTATCTTGCTGCGCGCCGAGCAAAGGTGACGGGTTCTCGTGTTCAAAGCTGTCATTGTTCCCTAGATACGGCGAAGGGTGATTCGATGACACGTCCGAGTACGTATCGGAAGGCGCTCGGCGGTGGCCTCTAAAGGCCATGCCGTTCCAGTCGCCACCGTGGCCTTGACCGTACGCGGCGCTGGGGTCAAGCGACTGCTGCCTGGAGTGGCCCGCCGAATGGAAACCGCCCTGATTCATGTTTGGAGAGGCGTGGGGACTGGTGCTGGCATGGCGCGACATGTCGGCCTGTAGGAGGTGGGGTGGGGTGGGGGAATGCGCGGTGGTAGACATCTGGTGGCTCATGAGACTGGTAGGATCAATGGATTGCTCTTGAAGTTGCGGGTCGAGGAATATTGACGGGTCGATGGACGAGCCCTGGTTGCCGGCGCCGCCCGTGAGGAACTGGGCATCAAAGGCCTGGTTGTCTGCAGCGGGGGTGTTCTGGGCAAAGAGATCCTGGGGGTAGATGTTGCTGCCTTGGGCGCCGAATTGGGGGCTGGGGTGGTTGGAGGGCAGGCCCTGGGCGTGGAGGAAGGCGCCGTTGGAGATGTCGGGCTGGTTGGCGAATTGCTGCTGGTGGGTGGGCGACAGGTAGCCCTGGCCGGTGTTGGAGGAGTCGTAGGCGGACGCGAAGGCGCTGTTGTCGGGGGTCAGCGAGCTGGCGTCGAGACCGAGACCGGCGATATTCTGGTAGCTCTGATGGGGCGACGGAGAGGCGTGCGGGCTTATATGAGGCCGATGGCCCTGCGAGGGCGAGCGGTCGCGGCGCGCGTTGTCCATGATGACGGTGTTTCTTTTCCTGGAGTCTCGCACGCGCTCAGACCATGGGCCTTGGGTGGAGGAGGCGGCTCTGGGGCGGCGGGAGCGGCGCTGCGCACAGCTGGACGCGAGCTTACGCGCGGCGGGGTGCGGAGGTGGTTCGCGGGCGGAGGGTGAGGATGGCCTTGCGACTCAGCCTGGGGGCGCAGCAGCTGCGGTGTTGGTGACTGGCGGCGACGCGATATAAGCGGTGGCTCAAGGCCGCTAGGACAGGATGCACAAGCTTCGGGCTGCGGGGCACCCAAAATAGGAGCGATGCTGGGCGAGGCGGGCGCTTTGCGGACGTGCAAGAGGGCTTCGGGCGTGCAAGAGGGCGGCACGCGGGAGCAGAGAGCAGAGAGAGAGAGCGTGGAACGGCGGCCTGTTGGGCCTTGGGCGTGGGGGCCGGGGCGTAAGATATGCGCGCTGTGGGCTGGAATTAAGCCGAGCGGAGGGCCACGCCGCTGCTTGAGCGCTGCTGGGGCCGGAGCGAGGCAGGCAGCGCGCGCAGATGTCTATTGCCGTGGAGCCCGGCGGCCGCAGGTGATGATGGGGCGTGGATGTGGTTGTGGTTCAGAGATAGTGTGGGCTGCGATAGGGACCGCAAGCCAGCGTCTGGCTCCGCCTCGCGAGAGCGCACGGGACAGGCCGGGACGCACTGCTGCCGCCCATCTCGCACTGCCACAGCGCAATTCGGCCAAGGCGCTCTCAAGGCTGACTCCCCAGGGTCTCTCCCGCCCCGCCCACTCACAGCGCGCCCGCTCCTCGCCCGCCACCGCGAGCGGGCGCGTTTCGGGCTATTCTTAGCACCACAGCCTGCGTCTACGCAATGCTCTATCATTCCTGTGCCGTTTCAGCTTTGCTGCCCCGCGTCCGACACGTGCCTCGCAACCCTATCGCTACTCTATCACGCAAACTTCATGCCCTTGGACGGGTCCCACCGCGCGTCCGTCGTCTGCACCGGCTTGCCCTCCCCGCCCTGCGTCGCCCCGAAGCGAATGGGCATCTCCGGCGTCCACATGCCGTTGGTAGGGCCCATGACCACCGATGCCCGCGTCGGCGTCGGCGCCGGTATTGCCGGCTGGCCCGCGTGTGTCGGCGCTGGGTACGGCCGGCTCTCTTGATCCGCATGCCGCTGCTCCTGTAGCGCGCTGGCTTGCTGCAGGTGCAGCGATGACATCGCCGTCGAGAGATCGCTACCCGCGTGCCGAGTCAGTCGGGATTCCCCGTCGTGGGTGCTCGACTTACCTCTCAAACTGCGTGGCTTCCGCCCTTCGCTGGTACGCAAAGTTCCGGCAGTCGTCTCTGAATCTCCCGCATATCTTGGCAAGGTCGTTGTAGAATTTGCGCCCTACGTCGAGGTTCGAGATGATCTCCTTGTACTTGAAGTACGCGTTCTCCAGCTGCTGCAGTGCTTGCTCGCGCTGCCGGGTCGACGAATCACCCCGTCGCGCCGAGACAAACGCCGCGTTTGCGTCCTCGAGGCGCTGCGCGATGACCTGCTGCTCCTGATCTTCCTCGGCGACCATGTCGTCGTCGGCGTCGTACTTGTGGAGACGCTGCTCGAAGAGATCCTCAAACTGCACCGCCTCAATGTTTTGCATCGGGTACTCCCGTTCGAGCCGAGAGGTTTCCTTGAGCAGGTCCGGGTCTGTTAATTTCAATCAGCCTTCGGCAATCGCTGCTGCGCCATCGTCCAACCAAGCTTACTAATGTCATCCTGCCTGGCCTTTGCCTTCAGCGCCTCAATCTTGCGTTTTCTCCTGCTCTCCAGCCTGCTAACCTCGTTGAGGCAGCCCCTGAGATTTGTCGCCTCCCTTTCAACAGCGGCAGTCATCGTCACCCGTCGACTGCTCGGAACAAACTGCTCCAAATCGTGGTCGGTGCCGGAAAGGAGTCGGATGTGGCTTTCGCCGTCCTTGATCTTGGCTTGGACAATCTGGTCGCTGTTGGCTGCAGACTTCAGATAACCGTCGATCTCGTTGACTTGAGCGTAGAGTTTAGGTGCTGCGTCAGCGGATGACGGGCGGCTCCATCGGTCCGTTCCGTACTTCTTCCTGGCCCGCTCATCCTCCGCCGCCTCCTGATGAAGAAGATCGACACCTTCCTGGTATACTGCCCTGTCTTGGTCTTTCAGCTTTGCCGTCTCATCTATGGAACGATAAAGGCGATCGAGGCCATCTTGTTGACGGATTTCCTCTGCATGGGAGACAAGTCCCGGGGGGAGCCCCAAAGGTTTCTCGAGCGCCTGGAGAGACCCCGGGAGATTTAGGCTCTTGAGTACCCTGATGCATCTGATCAGCCTCGGCCAAAACGAGCGGTTGGGGGGTCTTGGGAATATACGCATGTATCCTCGCGGTGAGTCCTTCCAGCTCATCAATGGTCTTGGTCACCAGCCGATCTCGGCGGTCGGCATAGATGCTGGCAGCAATGTGGACAGAGTACGGAACGAGTTTCGAGAACAGAGGCCTACCAAGATCCCCATTATCGCCAAGCATTGACAGGGGATCCGACACCTCCTTTGGAGTTTTTGCGGTCACCATTGTAGCCCTGTCCAATGTCTTCAGTTCGGACTTCGGCGGAACAGGCTCTGTGCGATTGTTAATCAAGAGCAGCGAGTGTTGATTGCTGTGGAACGTACGCAAGTAGATCATGTCGTTGTCCTTTTCGGCTCGCTTCAAGTCTTCCGTAACTCGATTTTTCAGGCCACTCAGATCTCCCAACACCGTTCGATTAATGTATCGAGCCTCTTTCAAAGCCTCATTGGCACAGGTCAGACTGTCCCTTAGCCGGGCAACCTCCTCGCCATATTTGCGTTTCTCCAAACAATCTCGAGCAGCCCTATATTGTGCGGCTGCAGCGAAATGGTGGTGCTTTGCACTCATGTGGTGGATCCACTCACTGCTCACTGCATCCGACTTGATCCCCCAGTCGCTGGCATCCGAATACAGGTCCGAGACCTTGGCGGCAAGCTTGGATATAGAGGCGTCTTTCAGCCCATCCTTCACGGCTTTCTGCCAGAAGCACTCTTGCGCCTGAGCGAGCATGAGGTGTTCCAGACTCTCCAAAGTCATGGCGTCCATGTCCTCGGGCGGGCTCGAACGCATGTCGGGGACGATGTGGACCTTGAGGTGTGACAGGACGCCGGCGGCGAGGCAAAACTGGTTGCATGCCTGCTTGAGGCCGTCGGTGGTCGTCCTATTCGTCGAGGTGGCCAGCTGCGAATACATGGCGGCCAGATTGAACAGCACATTGGCGAGCTCGAAGCGGACATTGTTCTCTAGCACTGTTCGCAGTGGGTCAGCCTGGGGACGACGTGGCGTGTGGGCATGCCGGGCGTACCGGGGCGCTGAGTGTTGTAGCCCAGGGCGGGGAACCAGGAGAAGTCGACGCCTATCTGCACCAGCGCGAGCGCCTGTCAGCCACTCGTCAACGCAACTTGGGCGTCGCGACGTACGTCGACCGGAAATTTCCCGCCGATCCACACCAGCTGGGCGGCGTATGCCTGCAGCTTGCGTACGCCGCTGTGGTGGGGCTCGACGGCATGGATGGCGCCTGCGCGCAATGCATCGACGGCCTCCAGGTCGTGGGTGAACATGTCCGGGTGCTGGTCATATTTGCTGGAGATGTACTGCTTGATGGCGTCGGCGAGCGTGACGGAGTGGGTGCGGCGGAAGGGCAGGTGGAGGATGTAGCTGCTCAGACGGGGTCAGTCCTGCTCAGGCGGCTCGCGAAGCAGCTTACGTACGAGGCCATGGGTGCGGTACGGCGGCCGGGACGAGGGCTAAGGTGTGGAGGCGTGTTTGCAGCGAGCGGGCGGCAGAAAGGCTCGCTTGCAGTGACGTCTGGCCGAGCGCAGAGCCCGCTCTCCGGCCCTTGGCCGATCAACTGCGCGGGGCGGGCCACCAGCAGCGCTGCGACGTGAGCAAGTTTCACGCTGCTGATCATGCAGGCACTGGCACCTCTTCTCCTCGACCTTATTATCTCAGCACGCCATCCGTCGCGTTTATAAGCACCCGCGCCCCCTCGCCCCACCAGTCAACCCATCAGCATAACCCGCCCCTCGCTCTCGCCCTGACCCCGCCGTTTCTGCAGCACCTACGTTTCCTCCGCCATGGCCGACCACTCCTACAAGTTCAACATCACCATGACCTGCGGCGGCTGCTCCGGCGCCGTCGACCGCGTGCTCAAGAAGCTTGATGGTGAGTCCCCTGCCGCTCGCCTGCTCGCCCGCAACCCCCCGCTCACCACCCTGCGTTTGCAGGCGTCAAGTCGCACACCGTCTCGCTCGACAGCCAGACCGCCGAGGTCACCGCCGCCGACTCGCTCGACTACGACACTGTTCTGAACACCATCAAGAAGACCGGCAAGAAGGTCAACAGTGGCGAAGCCGATGGCCAGACTATGGCTGTATGATCGGTTAGCTCGGGAGGTTTAATCTTATATCCAGAGCACATTGGCGTAGCGGGCGGTTTCGCGATATCCAGAGCAGCTCAATCAAGCGTGCTTGTCTTCATTATTACTTCACTGACAAAGACTTTGTGGCGCTTGTGAGTCGATTTCCGCCGGCGAATAGCGAATGCCGTTCGGGAGGGCAGCCGATGTTTCTCACTGTTAGAAGTGGCTGCAGATCGATCTGAGCCAACGGTAAATCAAGGGTCCGGCTGTCGGGAGATCTTTCACACACGCCTGATCAGCTTTCGTCTGGGGTCCACCAAGCCCCTGCCACGACTCAGCCCCGTAGAAACCACCGTTTTCTCCCGTCTGGCCCTTGTTGTGGCCAGCGCCTTACTCTTTCGTCATGAACCGACTGCCCCACCCAGCATTCGCTACAACGGCGTTTGATAAGGCCGACGGCATTCGCACTGCACAACTGCTCTGCCTTTTTGTTCTCGGACTCTTGTATATTTATGTGGGCAAATGTGAACAAGCAACCCTCATGGAGAGTGAATCCCGGCTAAGGTGCATCATAGTTCGATTGTGCCAAATGACTCTCTTGGTCTGCTTGGGAATGTGGAGGGCCAATTTTGTTGCGTAGTGAGCACAACATAGTGACAACCCAAGGGCTGATGAGACCGTCGGTTGGTATCTAACGGGAAAAAAGAACGAACATGAAATGCCTCGCCTCCACTTATATAGCTTGCCCAGCAAGGGACGTAGTTCGGTGTCACCACACGTGATGAGATTACAGCGCATGGTGAGGTCATAGATGCAAACGCGCATACGTAACCTTCCTCGAAGGATCTTCTCCATTTGGGGTGGTGCTAGCCATGAACAACTGTGGGAGGCATGTTGCTTGGAAAGTTCAGAGTTGCCCGATCGGTAATATTCTTTACCACATCTCTTGTTGGTTCACTCAAGTACAAACGGTCTCTGTAACTCTTGAGCGAACCTCTGACGCTCCCATGATGCTGTCTAACGACCACCGATGTACATACTAGTCCCCCAGAACTCTCGGGCTAGCGTCACTCACAGCGAGGAATGCGTCGATGATTCGACCAAGCAGACTATTTTCCCTTAGGAATACATATCGACAGACACAGGCAAGAAGCCATCCAAAAACAAGAATGACAATAAGGAATGTTTAGCGGTTGATAGAAGTTTGCATCCGACAAAACAGGATAAACCGATTAATAGTCAACAAATACTCAAGAAGTCAAAGTAGTTTGCCAGGCCATAGCCGTTGAGGTGACGGATGACTAGTTGGGAATCCCATCAATGCTCTGGACATTGATCTCCTTCCTCCCATTCATTTTGCGGCGAAGGCTGCTACTGGCAGGGTACACTAGAGTGCATCGGTCAATTCAAGCCTTTGGTGAATCTACTCGAGAGGACTTACCGACTCTTCTCAGGCGGTTCGGACTGCCCAGAGGCTGCAGACTGATAAAGCCGTGCCACGGATCAATACGCATGTGGTCCTCCCAGAACGCCTTGCGCTCGTAATCAAAGCTATCCTGCTTCGGAATGACCAACTTCGCGACAGTTTTCCAGGGATACTTGTCCGAGTCCCACACGGTTCCCACATACTCAACTAGCTGATCGTCTAGGTTCTCGCATAGTTGCACTTGGAAGAGATATTCGGCATCGTGCTCCTTGTCGAAGGAAGGCCTGCAACCAGCGATGCGAAACATCCGAGTCGTCGGTGGGCTTGACGGTTTCTTCGCAGATTTTGCGCTGTGTGTCACCTGACGGCACCAGGCAATACTTGATCACAAAATCTCCAAAACGATATGCCGTCTGCGAGTACTGGTGCGTGCTCTCGAGGTGTGTGTTGCGGACGGCATCGCGGCCCTTCTGCAGATTGGTGTCTCTGCGTGCCTCTAGGTGCTTGTACAGCTCGGGCTGGTCGTTTCCGTACTTGATGCGCAGACCGATGATGTCGCGGGTAGTTTTGGCGTCGGCCAGGTCTAGAACGGGAGTGCTGTTGAATTCGATGTCCTGGGTGGGAAAGGCGGCGCCTGCATCAAACATCTTGCCATGCACATTGAACTTGATTGCGAAGCCACGTGGCTGCGGGATGCGGTCCTGTCCCAGGAACGCGTCAATGCCGAACAAGCGGCTGGTAAGGGGCGCTCACATCCAAGCCTGGGTCACCGGGTTCCGTGCTGTAGCGGCCAAAGCGGGATACTCGGCGCCCCTCTCAAAGAGCTCGGTCTGTTTAAGGTGCTGGGGCAAGTCGTCGGGGACAACGAATTTGCCCTTAACCACGCCATGGGTACGAGCGTGCGTGCCGCCGAAGCAATGACGCGTCTTGTTCCAGTGAGTGCGCTGGATCTCATTGATCATGTCGGCAACAGCCTGGATATCTTCAGCCTCGTTGGGCGGGATTTTCTCAACGCCCTCGGCATGCCAGCGGATGTACTTCCTGGCGGCAAGGTCTTCGGGGTGGACAGTTTGGCCATTGGTCATCATGATGACGTTCAGCACGGGACGGGTGGAGGTCAGAGTGAAGAGAGAGGGGGATTGCAAGGCAGTGATGGCTAACGAGGAGCGCATTTAAGCTGCCACATCCGCAGGACAGCGGCGATGAGGCAGCGCCTCGGCTTGCGGGGTGAGCATGGTCTAGATCTTAGGACCCGGAGCTAGGTGGATTACTCGTCGAGGCGGAAGTCTACCCCGCGAGCGATGGTGAGGGCGGCGGGGGCGCGGATCAGGGCGGGCGGAGGGAGCAATGATTCCAAATCCACACGGGACAGTGCTGGCGCTGGCGCTGGCGCGGGCGGAGCGGCGGGGAGGCGTGGGCGTTGCGGTTGCGGTTGCGGTTGCGGTTGCGGTTGCGGTTGGGCTCATGAGCTGGAGCTGTCCGAGGCGCGGCGGCCGGAGCTGTGGCTGCGGGCCGGGATTGGCGCTGCAAGGGCTCCCTCCGCCGGTGCAACTGCGCTGTGGACACGACGACTGGTCCCAGACAGACCCCAATGTACGCCGTCGGCCTCGGGCGCAGCAGCCGCAACACCTCCGTCACCCAGCTGATGAAGGCCAACATGTCTCCCACACACGAGACTGCCCCGCCGCTGCCCGTCCCCGGTGCGTCGCGCGCCCCCTGCCCCTCTGTCCCCCAAGCTCCCCAGCCCGCGCCTCCACTCCCGAGTACTCGCTGATGCCCGCTGCCAGCCCCGGCCTCCCCCCAGGCCAAGAAGAAGAAGAACAAGAAGAAGAACCCTCGCCCGCCGCAATCGCAAGACCCACCTGCCAATGGCCACCCCGCCGCCGACCCGCCCCCCGACGGTCCCGACGGCGACCAGTCGCCTGTGCCTGCGGTGCGCGCCCACACCCCTGCCTGCCACCTGCGCCTGCTCGCTAATTGCTTCCAGAAGTCCAGCACGAACGACGACCCTGACAGCCGGCCCTCGACCGCCCAGTCCGACCCGCAGACGCCGCAGCGCAACGGTGCCCGCTCGCACTCCCCCAAGATGGACAATGACACCTCCGACCGCCTCGACCAGCTGGCCAAGGAGCGCGACGAGCTGCGCGAGGAGGTTACCCAGCTGCGCAAGTCGCTCGAGACCATCCAGAGCAGGCATGAGGACGAGACCCAGGAACTGAAGCAGCACGCCGCCGACGCCTCTAAGAGCAAGGAGCATGCCGAGAACCAGTACCGCGATCTCCGCGGCAAGGTCAACACCATCAAGAGCCAGCTGGGCGAGCGCATGCGTCAGGATGCCGAGGAGCTCGACCGCATGCGCACCCAGGTCGATGACCTCGAGGACCAGAACCGCCAACTCCGTGACGATAACGAGCAGCTGCGCAAACAGACCGAAGAGCACGCTTCCGAGATCTCCAGCCTGCGGAGCCGCGCCACTTTGTCGCAGCAGAATTGGGTGAAGGAAAGGGACGAACTGATACAGCGCGAAGCATATGCCAGGGAGGAATTCGAGACGGCGAAGCAGGCCATGCAAGACTGGGAGGTGCTGGCCATGGAGGAGAGGTCGCTGCGCGAGAACCTGGGCGACCGGGTGGCCGAGCTCGAGGACCAGCTCAACAGCCAGCGCGAGGCTTTGGAAAGATCGGTCAATGAGAGAGACACCCAAACGTCGACCGTCGACGGCCTGCAAAGGGCGTTGCGAGACATCCAGGACGGTGGGCCGCCGACCTCTTCCCACAAGATTCTCCGTTCACGCTAACCGTCTGCGCAGCACGTAAGAAGGAGCTCCGTGAGATTGTTGAAAACTCCCAAAACCAGCTCGAGGACCTCCGAAAACAGCTTCAAGCTGCGGAGGATGCGTCCAGAAAAGCGCAAACCGAGCTGGAAGGCTCCCAGAAAGAGCTCGAGCGTGCCTTGCCGTTTGAGAAGGAGGTCAAGGAAAAGAATCTGCTCATAGGCAAGCTTCGTCATGAAGCCGTGATCCTCAATGACCATTTGACAAAAGCTCTGCGTATCCTACGAAAAGGGCGACCGGAGGACAACGTGGATAGGCAGATTGTCACCAACCATCTGCTCCATTTCCTGGCGCTCGACCGCAGCGACCCTAAGAAGTTCCAAGTCCTACAGCTCATTGCCGCGCTTCTTGGATGGAACGATGGTAAGTGCATGATTGATCTGCTCCTAAAAGCACGTGTTTTGAAGTGAATGAGCTCGTTGACCGTTGCATATAGAACAACGCGAACAAGCCGGCCTCTCACGTCCCGGCTCTACCGCCACTGCCAACAACAGCCTTCGAGTTCCTTTATCTCCGTTTCATCGCACGCCGTCCACACCTTCATTATCAAGTACCGATCTTCTGTTATCAGAAGGCCACTCGTCATCCTCTGCCCAGCAGAACAAAGAGAGCTTGGCTGAGCTATGGCAGAGTTTCCTCGAGCAGGAGGCCCTGGAAGGCAAGGGCTCGAGGAATTCCAGTCGCCGAGAGAGCGCAGCAAGTCCAACGAATACGGGTGATACGAAAGGCTTAGGTATTTTATAGACTGGGGGCGAAAGAACCAGCGAGCAAACTCGCACGACATTCGGGGCTTTGTGACAGACGAGGCAGAGCATATGGGCAGTTGAAACGTTGGTATGACGTGAATGTATGATAATTCCAAGAACAGAAAGGTTCACTCATCGGCCCCCGTCCCCTCGAGAGTGCCGCAGTATAGGCTGGCCAACCTGGTGTCCCTATCCGACACTGGTCGACGCAAAGCTCTGAACCAGCCTGAGCTTTGGCCTGAGCCCGTCTAGCATTTCCAATCCCAGCACCGCAATGCACTTTCGTACTGAATCCTCATCCCACGAATTGATCTCCTCTTCCACGCCATCGAACTCGAGGAACCTCTCGACCCGATCATGGTCTATCAGATGGTCTCCTCCATTGCCCGCGGGGGCGGGCATGAATGATGCACTGCATTTGCCCCGGCTAAGGTCCGTGTTCGTGCTACAGATACCACTTCGAAGCCGAGCGACGCTGAGGGAAGATTCAGCATCAGCAGCTACGCCATCGTGGGTGGAGGGTAACGAGGTTGTGGGAAACAACGCGGACGAAGCGCGGAGTGTGGTGTTTCCACGTGCATAGCGGCCAGCGCGCGCAATGTGGACGATGAACGGTTTGATGGAAGTATAATTAGAAGAGCTGCCGGCGCCTCCAAGACGTTTGTCGTGTGGACCTTCACGGGCCGCGAGGGTGAGGTTCAGACCATGCTGGCGGGGGAGACCATTTGCATTTAGCCATATCCACACAGAACCTGCGGGGATGCATAACTTACTGCGAGCTTACACCACGTCTGTAACGCACTTCCAGTCATGAACCTCTCCCAGTACAGCCCGGGGTGAGAGTTCCTCCAATACGCATCCATACGCTCCCAGGATTTGGCTGTTGTGCGCGTCCAGTAATACTCGAAGAGCTGTTCTTCCACCAATGCAACGAGTTCTGCCGGGAGCATGCTGCCTGCTGTTTTCCGAGCCAGGATGCCGGCGAATATACGTTTCTCGAGGCGTATGACACCCAGCACGAGGCTGCGCTCCGTAGCCGTGACGCTGAATATGGGGTGGGTTTCGACGACGAGCATGTTTTTCAAGGGATCGGAAACTCGAAGGCGAAGCAGACCTGTAAGAGATGGGTGGAGACCGTTGTGAGGCCATGCATAATACCGATTGAGACGACACCGTGGTGGTAGACCCGCAAGTTAAATCGATTGTTGTTGCCTGGACTCGGTCGCGCATTGGTCTACTTTAGCTGCGGCTGAGCAGGCAGCAGAGCCATCCAGGCAGAACCTATCAATTATATCCTTTTTGGCTTGCTAGCTGCCACACAAGGCCGACTTCTGTCGATAAAGGGGCTGCTCTGCCGCAACTGCATGTCCGATATGCAAATGCATGGAACAGAAATGTTCATGTCGGCGGTGTGGAAGCAAGTGCCGCATGATCAGGACCAAAGAGCCCTCGCAATCCAACGAACGGGAACGGAGTCCCAATGACAACATAATGAGACTCCACGAGCCACAACATAGGTTCTACAGTTGTGTGATAGTTGCCAGCAGTGGCGGAGCAAGGCACTCTTGGCCGACTCAGTTGTTCACCTTCCTACGCGCCGGTTGCTAAGCGCCGCCATCCACCATTGCGGCACAGCAACCGAATCACCGTAGATTTAGTGGAAGGACTGACTATCTTCTGAGCCGCACGGGCTGTGCTGTAAATTATGCAAACGCGCGCATCCACGAGCCATTTGTATGGGACGAGGCGATGCAAATGGGCGCCGTGCATTCGACAACCGCTTTCCTGACGGCTTCTCATCCCTTGTCTTCACAGAGGGTCCCCCGGTCCCTTGTTGGTGCCGTAGTGGCGATGCGCGAATGCCCGGTGACCGTTCGTGAGGAGTTATAATGGTACAAACCCTCCGACACCAATCCCCAAGTATTCCTCTTCCACCCGACACAAGATCAACCCTTTCCCAACAATGAGTTCCAAGTCAGTTCAAAGCAGCGAAGTCATTGTCGGGAAGGTACTATGGTTGCCGCCATTTGACGAGTTGCCAGCCGGCTCCGTGCAGCCAATCGGACAGACGCCTGCCATTCTCAAAGATGCTTTTGACCATCCGGTGGTCATTTGTTCGAGACCAGCCAGCTGTAATGGAGAATACGCCCATTTTCACATAGTGAGCTAGACCAACCTGTCTGGCTTGCATCGACTGATCGAGCAAAGGTGACCTCGTTCCGTAACAGGAGCTTGACACAGAGATTTGATATCGGAGTCCAGCGGCAGCGGCGCCAAATCAACTGGTATCTGCCTATAGCGCCATCCGAGTACCACGAGGAAGATTCTGAGACTCGGTTTGGGCGTCCGCGTATTGAGCTGGAAAATGGGATGGCGATGCCGTCGAATTCGTTCATAAACGCGAAGGACATCTACTCGATCCAGTGGCGCCTCCTCGAACGTTTCCAGTGGAGCGGATCTCACCGGTTGACCGCACCCTCCATCGGACACATGCACGAGCGTACCGGTCGCTTGGTAACGTACAAGCTGGAGGTTCAGCACCTTCAGCCGACTGTTGAGGACTTCAGTGAATTGCCATCGCCACCTATTCGAGCCGGACAGGTACTTGGTCCCAGCGTCCCGCCAATCAAGACCTTGCCTCCCCTGGAAAAATGGACCAGGATCGACGTGGTAACCCCATTCAAGCTTGCTGGAGGGAAGACAGCCGTCATATTTGTCGGCACAATTGCGTCTGGCACCAGCGAGCACAGTCAAGCCCTATGTATTGTTCCCGAGCGGAATGCGCAAGGGAGTGCGGAGCCACCAGGCGTTTGTTCGGGTGCTTTAAAAGCCATTCTCAGGACTTTTGGACGGTTGATGGGGGATGTAGTAAGCTGGCTATGGCAAAGCTGTAGACGGAGAAAGGCAGAAGGGGACGGTTTGGGTTGAAACTTGGCGCGCTCTCGATCAAAGAGCCTGTTGACTCTGTTTCGTTCTTCTTTTTCCTCAGTCGAATCTCTCTAGGCACTTGCATTCTGGAGGATCCAAAGAACCGCATTCTCGGCCGGGTGGGCCGGGTTGGTCGCTGTAGCTTCTGCTTTTAACGGCAGACTTTCTTTCTTTTTGTACCTATTCTGCATCTGCAGGATATATTGGTGTCTGGCTTCCGTGGAGATTAGTCTTGAGTCAGCAACGACAGTCCTCAGGAAAGTCCAGAGCGACTCATGTTTCCAGTGGAAATCTTGCGCCAGGCCAAATGTCGTGTCTACAATCTGCTGAGAAAGCTGCGTACGCTTTGGTGTGCGGAGAAGAAGAAAATGTAGAAATGACCAGGCCGACGTGTCGCTTGGGTTACGCAGGCACCACTCATGCACGACTGGTACCGACTGCAGCAGCAAATCGTGGCCTAGAGTTGTCAGACAAGAGCTGGTAAGAAGCTCTGGCTGGTCCTGGCAGACACTTTGCCACTCGGGGACGCGATCGAAAAGACGTCGAGCATACTGCCAGGCGTAGTAGTTTTTGGGGTGCCGCTCGGCTGCCTTTAACACAACGCGCAGTTCGCGGGCCAAACCCTCCCAGGAGGGTGCAGCTGTTGCATCCTGACGAGGCGCGCGGCTCAGCAAGAGCCAGGGATCGAAAGATCGCATTATCCAGGCCCGGTAGCCCCATAGGGTAGGAGATTTGGATTGCCGATGCAGAGGGGAGGTAAGAATGCTATCCAGGAAATTCAGCTCCAACTGAACAGATGGTGCAAGGGCCAGGAGGCCATTGTGGAGCGGGAGGAGGAGGTTGAGCTGGGCTCTCCTGAAATTTGCGGCGGTGAGGTGCTCCGGGTCGAAGAGCAGGATGACGGACGTCGCGTCGAGAGCGGCCTGCACCGAGCCAGGGTCGCTGCCTGCTCGCGTGTCGAAGAAAATGGAGCAGGCGGCAACGAAGGCGGCGGCAAGAAGGCGCTTGGGTACACCCAGGCAGACGCCATCTTCCAGGACGGGCGAGCCAGTCGGGGGCGCTATGGCGGGCGGCAGCACCTCGATCTCGACGACGTCCTGGCGGTGCCTCTGGAAGAAGTCGCTGATGACGCGGTAGGCCTGGGTGTGGGCTGGACACGGAGGCTGCGGCCCCCAGGCGGTTGCGGCCATCACACGGATGGTGTTGAAGTGTGGGCGGCGTGTGGCGCGACGCTGGCGGGTGGCTGATGTCAGAGCGTGATGGTCCGAGCGCAGTCCAAAGCCAAACACCAGCTCTGCATATATGCAGCGCCAACATCTCTGCCTCTGCCCGCAGCCATGGCGTCTCTCTTGCTGGTCGTCTTCGTCGTCAGCCTCGTCACCCATCTCGCCAACGCCATTCCTGCAGCAACCCTCAACGAGCTGGTGCGCCCGCTTTCCGTCTCTGCTTGACTCAGTATCGCTGACCCCGCCCGCTTCCCAGCTATGGATCCTATACAACAAGCTCCCTACGCCGACCAGCACGGCTGCGCGAGAGCACGCTAAGCTCAAGCGTGAGGTGCTGCGCCTGAAGAAGGAAATGAACGGCGTCAGCGCCCAGGACGACTTCGCCAGGTGGGCAAAGCTGCGCCGCGCCCATGACAAAGCCTTCGCCGACTTTCAGAAGAACGGTATTGTTTTGCGGCTGTCTCCGCTATGTCGCTCGAGCTGATCCTGTTACTTCACCTGCTAGACTCGGCTCTACGCTCCTCCCGCACCTCGTTCGACACGACTGTCGCTTCCATCCGGTGGCTCGTCACCAACGGCCTTCGTTTCTTCCTGCAGCTGTGGTATGCGAAACAGCCTCTTTTCTGGATACCGGAGGGCTGGGTCCCTAGATATGTTGAGTGGATCCTAGCTTTCCCAAAGGCACCGACGGGCAGCGTGAGCGTCCAGATCTGGGGCATTGCTTGCGCGAGCGTCGTTTCGCTCCTGGGTGAGGCCCTGCTTGCGCTGTACGCACTGGTTGTGGGGACGGCGTCGAACAAGGGGAGTGAGAAGCAGCAGCCAATTCCAGCCACTGAGGGCGAGAGGAAAGAGTTGTAATTGGGAGAGGTGGAGCTGCAAAATTAGAAATCAAGGTATGGAGATAGCCTGTTTATCGAAGCTACTGTTCGCTGGGTTGGCTCCTGTCTCTTCGACACTGCAGTAAGCCGCGCAGTTCCAGGCGCGCTGCATGTGCAATCATCCCGTTTGACTCGCTCATGAGACAAAATAGCCCATTATTTCGAACCCTAACAACAGTTCTTGCGCCAGCACACTCGGACAATGGTATTGTCCAGGCCAGCTGCGATGCGCTACATGAAGGGCAGGGACGACATCTCCAAGCCAGTCACGCTGAACGCTATGCGGAAGCATTCAGGTGAAGGTTCTTGATATCACTGATCTAGTCATAGCATGTCTCTCATCAGATTGACGCAATATCTTCCTCGTCACAAGGACTCAGAAACTGCAACACGAAGTGAGAAGAAACCCCCATTGGAGGCGGGCCTCTGGCTTTGCTTTTGGCGGTCTTTTTGAACTCGTGATCGTAGGGAGATCAAGATCGCCGAGTCTTCGAAAGCGCCGTGTTTCTCATTTGCTGTGCTACTCTTGAGCCGTGACTAGTTTCTTCGTCGTGTTCGACAGCGCGGAGGAAAAGACTTGCTACCCTGTACATGCGTGTCATGAAGCAGTACTGCGTGGGTGAAGTCGCGTCCTGGGAACTGCAGAGGGAGATGGTTGTCGAGATTCGGAGAGCGGCAAGAGAATTTTGACTTCTCACAAACCATTCGGGCTGGCCAGTGCGCTCGGAGCAAGCCGGCCCATTTATGTCACGTGATATGGCACATTGAACGCGTCGGTCCGTTAATCAAAATCCCCACGAATGACTTCAACTCTATTGGTTTACCTACTGAATATTGTCTTTCTTTCCGGTTGACGAATGGCGATGTATTGACCTCCATGGAGGCACGCCGTTGACATGTTGAGCGCTGAGTTGAGCGCTGAGTTGAGTACACAATAAAACATGTAGCAAACCCAAGCCCTGCAAATCTAGGATGCTGATCCATGACAGTGCTTGTCGATGCTTATCATGAGCTCTACACAAGGACAGCAATACAATTGTAGAAGTTGGGAGATAGCGTTCTTATCGCACGCTTACGTCTCTGGCTGACCCCATCGTTACGATACTAAATCGTTTGCATCAGCTTGAAACTACCGCCGCGCCGTTGGGTTTTTTTACGCTAGGCGCAACCTCGACACGCCGTTACGTCATACTCTGGACGGCGAAAATTCAAAGCCGCACGGCAGCATCAATCGCTCTTCGAAAAGTGCTCTTTTGCAAAGACTTGAATATCATCCCAGATTCATGGTATATACAAAACTCCTGAATTCCCCAAAATGCCACCCAGATAAAAAAAAAACCCCCCCCATTAGGAAAGATTCATGATGACCCCGGCTCTTCCACTTTTTCTTTATTTCTAAGCACGCGCTTAGAACCAATCACCCTGGTCCCTCATGGCGGCCGCGACCTTGGCGAAACCGGCAATGTTGGCACCAGCCACCAGACTGGGGTACTCGCCCTCAGCGGCAGGGACGTAAGCCTTGGCAGTCTCCAGGCAGTTCTCGAAGCAGTTCTTCATGATGAGCTTGAGCCTGTCATCGACCTCCTCGGAAGTCCAGCTCATGCGCTGCGAGTTCTGGGCCATCTCCAGGCCGGAAACGGCGACGCCACCAGCATTGGCCGCCTTACCGGGAGCGTACCAGATGGCGGCGTTGGTGTTGCCCTTGCGGTGAGCCTCAAAGGCGTCAATGGCATCCTGAGTGCAGCCCATGTTGGAGCCCTCGGCGATGAACTTGCAGCCGGCGTCAATGAGCGCCTTTGCCTCCTCGCCCGAGACCTCGTTCTGGGTAGCACTAGGGAGAGCGACGTCGACCTTGCCAACATGGACCCACGGGCGGGCACCCTCGATGTACTGGTACTTTGGGTCCGAGAACTCCGTCAGGGCCTTGCGGTTGAGCTTGATGTTGGCGATGGTCTCGATGATATCGGGAGTGAAGCCAGCCGCATCGGTGGCAACCAGAGCACCCTTCGAGTCGGAAAGAGAGACAACGGTACCGCCGAGCTCGATGACCTTCAGCGCCGCGTACTGAGCGACGTTACCAGAGCCAGAGAGGGCGACACGCTTGCCCTTGAACGACTCCTTGCCGCCAGAAGCGTACTTGATCATGTGATCGACGTAGTAGACGAGACCGTAGCCGGTGGCCTCGGGGCGGATGAGCGAGCCGCCCCAGGAGCCGCCCTTGCCGGTAAGAACACCCTCCCACCTGTTGCGGGCGTGGCGGTAAGCACCGAACATGTAGCCAACCTCACGGCCACCGACACCAATGTCGCCCGCAGGGACGTCGGTGTCGGCGCCAATGTGCTTGCTCAGCTCGCGCATGAAAGACTGGCAAAACCTGCGGATCTCGCTGTCTGTCTTGCCCTTGGGGTCGAAGTCGGAGCCACCCTTGCCGCCACCCATGTTGACTACAGGCAGCACGTTAGCTTTGCCATCCAGGCACCACAATTTTGAGGGGAACTTACGGCCAGTCAGAGCATTCTTGAAGATCTGTTCGAATCCGAGGAACTTGAGGATGGAGAGGTTGACGGTGGGGTGGAAGCGGAGACCGCCCTTGTAGGGACCCAGGGCAGAGTTGAACTGGACGCGGAAACCGCGGTTGACCTGCAGCTGGCCCTGGTCATCCTCCCAGACGACGCGGAACTGGATGATGCGCTCCGGGATGGCGGCGACCTTGAGGGCGGTCTTGTACTCCGGGTGCTTCTCGAAGAGAGAAGAGTTGTTGAGGGTCGAGGCAAGCTCTGAAGAACGGTCAGTGGTAGAGCGGTGGACGAGGCGCGACGCAACACACCGTGGTAGGCCTGCTCGAACTCGGGCTCGTGAGGGAGGTTGGACATTTTGGCGGTGTTGGGGTGGGTTTGCAGAAGCTGGAGCAGCAGTGAAAAAGGACAGAGGATAGGGTGGAAAGTAGTCAATGGCGGAGCTCCCGCAGATTATTTATGAGCAGCAGAAGCTGGGGCTCGGGACGAAAAGGAAAGCACAGCAGCTCGCGCGGGTGGACGTCACAGAGCGCGTCCAGGCGCGGCGAGGCGTGGGAGAGGGCGATAGAGGCAGCGGCAGCCCGGCGCGCACGGCCTGCCATTGGCCAGTACGGGAGCTTCCTGGCGACGGGCCCGATCAGAGCCGCGAGATCAGATGCGGGACGACGGGGGCCGTCTGCGACCTGGAGCACCGCGAGGGCGACGGAGGTGCAGATAAGCTGCGCGACGGCGATTGGCCGTGCAGATTTACAGTTCTCATTTTGGCCCGTCATCGGCCAGCGTGCCTGTGGTACTGGGCGGTTCTGGGAATAGGCGGTTACGTTACAGTTTGCTGCGCAGTTGAGGCGCGCCGGGCTAGGGCGGACGGCGAGCCAGATGCGCCAGTGAAGCTCCGGCCCGAACGCGGCGGGCAGGGCTCCCTTGGGTGCTGGCCGGCGGCTGCTGCTCCACCTGCGCGCCGCTGCAAGTCACGCTTGAACACACACAGCCCGCGCCGGCGCCGAGCATCACGCGAGCTCATTGCAAATTCTGCGGCGCGCTTTGGATTTCCGCGCTGTCATACAAATGTGCCCGCCTCGCTTCTCCGTGGGCGCCCACCCCACCACGGACCCTGCCAGTTGCCCCGGGCCTCCGGTAACGGCAGCGCTGCCCAGCCGGCTACAGCCACTAAGGAAATAATCGCCCCTCCCGCACCGCACCCTCTTAAGAGCCCTCCTGCCCGCCTCGCGACTTCGGCGCTCCAGCACTCACGCGCAGTCAGTCGGGTCCCAATCTGCACTCGTCAGCGTATTACGCGACACACTCCCGGCGTGGGCGGCGGCCGTGCTGCGCGTCCTCCAGCATCAACACCCAGCGCCCGTTGCGGAGCACGAATATTGCCCGGAGGACGTGGGGAGCCATGCCGTAGCGCCCAGCGCCGGCTGGCGGGAACACTCACCAGTCACCAGGTACTCGTCCAGGCCGTCCATCTTCTCCATGTCCTCTTCCTCAATTGCGAACTCCTCGACCTTGGCATTCTCGGCGATGCGCTCCTTCTTGACGCTCTTTGGCAAAGGCACGTAGCCATGTTGCAGGCTCCAGCGGACAAGTAGCTGCGCCGGTGTGCACGCGTATTTCTTCGAGAACGATACTACCATGGGGTGCTTCATCCGGAGTGCGCGTGCAAGCGGTGCGTATGCCTCGACCACGATGTTGTTCTGCTGGCAGAACGTCGTGATGTCGGTGCGCGTGTTGAACGGGTGCACCTCGATCTGGTTGACAGCAGGGTGGACACGGGGTTCGGAGTCAAGCAGTTCTTGCAGGTGTTTGACGCCGTAGTTGCTCACACCCCCGGACTTGATCTCTCCGTCGGCAATCGCATCCTCCACGGCTCGCCAGCAATCGAGCCGCGCCTGCCTGCCGCCGTATGGGCTGTGCAGCAGAAAAAGATCGATATAACCTAGATCACACGCCTTGAGAGACTGCTTGATGGCCCGCCTGGCCGCATCGTACGAAGTGTTTGACGCAAGCTTGCTAGTGAAGTGAATGTCTTCTCGTTTCAACCCCTCTCTGTTGGCCGGGCTCGCAAGAAAGTGTTTGACGGCCTGTCCGACCTCGCGTTCATTGTGATACATCTGCGCGGAGTCGATGCTGGGAATCTCATCGTCGGCCGGTTGGAACGTAGGCGGGGGGGACGTGGCAGAGACTTACGCACGATATCCAGCCTGCACCTGTCAGCAGCGAGCTCTATGGGAATTGAGGTTTGTCAGGGCGGTGATTGGGTAGCAGGGAGTAAGCCGGAGCTAGCATGCGAGCTAGCCAGCTACCGCCCGCCAGGTTCTCGTCCGCACCCCATCGAGGGGAATACGCATGCGCCATCGCGGGCCGGCGCGCTGAGAGAATAGCGTGGCGGCGGCATGGCCAGCTGCTCGCCGGGTTGAAGGCAGAGGGAGGATTGCGGGGCAGCTGAGGGGAATGGGGTGTCCGTACCTCCAAGGCCCACAGGACGGCCTGGGAACACTCACGACCGTCGGTGAGATAAACTCCAAGATGGATCTGCGGCATGGACCGGCCATTGGCAAGCTGGATACGGTCGGTGGTCAGCCGGGCTGGGGTACGATTGGGGCGCGGGGCGGCATGCCTTGAGGCGGGAGCCCAGCGAGAAGGCGTGCTGGGCCATGGCGACGGGACGATGCAGGGTGAGATTTCGGTCCAGGAAGATTGGCGAGCAGATGTCTTGGAGCGGGAAGCACTCAGAATAAGGTTGGTGTCGTGGTACAGAGGGCAGTGGGCGCGACGGAAGAGAGGCGGGCGGCCAAGCACTTCGGGATGACGCACTCTGGCTCCCGTCGTCCAGCTCGGCGGGATGCGCGCACGGCCTCGACCAGGGTGTCGTGGGCCATGGCGGCTGCGGGCGCTCGTCAGCGCAGCGCATCTCAGCTCGCTGCGGGCTGAGATCTTGCAGATGCAGGGCGATGCGGCCGCCACGGCTCCCGGGTGAAGCATCACTGCGGCGGCGACTCAGCGCGTGGGCGCGGCTGAAGGCAGAGGCGCGATTCGGCACGCGCTGGATGCTGGCTGGCGGTGGGCGTGCGCAAAAGGAATGTGCAGCAGGTGAGGTCGTGGTGGAGCGCTCTGGCCTCCGCCCTGCACAACACCACGCGCCTTGGGAACGTGTTCTCGTAGCCACATTCCACCGGGCTTGGGGCGCCTGTTCCTCGCGGGCTGCAGGGCTGGGGCTAGCGGGCGACGGCGACGGCCCCCGGCGGGTTATTTTCAGCACAGCTCCCGCGCTGCTGCGTGCGGCTGCCGTGCAAGGCCAGGCTGGAGCCCCGTCTCGTGCATTAATGCCGGCTGGATTGACGCAAGGAACATGTGGCGCGACCCCGACCGAGCGAAGTGGTCGACGACGCGTTGATATCACCCTTGCGCGCTGCTGCTATGTATACTCCAGCAGCGCCCATGGCACAAGCAGGCGGGAGGTGCGGCGAGGCCTTCTTCTCCAGCGCTTCCAATATATAAACGCCTCCCGCCCAGGGCCACTAGCCGCGCCCAGGCAATGCCCTCGCGCTGGCCTTGAGCTGCCCCGTCCACAAGAGCGGCCCGGCGCGCTGTCTGCCGCAGTTCTCTTGCTGATCCTGCCCGCCCAAGCCTGCTGCCACCTTTTCTCTTTGCCCCGAGCCAGCCCATCCTACTTCCTGCCATGGCGTACCCCGGCCCGTCCAACGGATTTCCCCAGCCGTCCTCGTCCCGCGGCGGCTTCTTCCCCGCCGCAGCGTCCGTCGAGGCCCCGCGCCAATCCATGCTCGGAGACGCGCAATTCGACATCTTCGAATGGCATCCCGCCTACCAAAGCTGCCAGCGCTACTTCCTCGACCACGCACAGCACGACGGCTCCGTCCAGGCGGTGGCCGCGCTCGTCAACATCAGCCTCCCCTTCCAATGGTACGCAAATCCCGTCGTCAGTTCGTCGGGCACCGGGCCGGGGTCATATCCCGCATCCTGGTCCAGGCAAGGACCACCGGCCCATGGGTCGCGGCCCGGCGCTCCCGTCTGGGTGTCGCTGGTGCCCTTCATCCGACGCCTGGTCGTGACGGGCTTCGACAAGGACGGCATCCTGCACGGCTTCTTCGGAGACGAGTGGCGGAAGGGGGTCGGGCCAGTGCAGGAGTGCGAGCGCCGCAATTACCTGTTCGCGGCCAAAAGTGTCGGCTGGGCCAAAGTCAAGTACCAGTACGACATCTCGCCGCACGAGACTGTGCCGTTCATGAAGCCGCTGCAGAATGTGCAGCTCGAGGAGATCGAGGCCGCCGAGAAGACGTGGAGTGAATGGCTAGCCATGGAAGACTGGATGGTGGGACCGCGGGCTCCAGAAGCGATGGACGACGTCCCTGCAGACGGCATCGAGCGACACTGACCAACCATTTTCTTGTGTTCCGGATCCGTATTTAGCAAGGCGTTGGGCGGCAGCGACTCCTCGAGGACGCAGCGACGGCCCTGGGACTCGACTCGAGGGGGCGCTGACGAATGCAGGAGTGCTCGGGTGTCTTTTTAGCATCAAACACGTAATCGGACAGCAACTGGCTCACTCTCCACTGTGTCCGCCGCGGTGAAGTCGATTGATTGCGGAGCGCAATCCCGTGACCTCGCGCTGACTAAGCTGCCGCGCCGTGCCACAGAGCGCTTGCCCTGCTGGGCCGTTCCCAAACAAACGCAGGCCAGACTCCGCACGCGCTGTCGACTTGCAAACCCACGCCGCGTGTTGCGGAACCCTCCCGGCCCAGGAAGGAGCGTGATGTGACGGCGTGGTCGGAAGAAACATTTTCACTGCAGCTCGCCTCGGATCTCCAGACGCCCTGCGCCTTTACCTCGACACCAAGCGATCCATCCGATGGCCACGTGGACGCACTTTGTCGACCGATGTCTGCAGAACAGGCTGGGCGCGGACAAGGTGGAGAGGTTTGCCGTTCAGCTGAGCAAGAGGATCCCCCGTGATGAAGCCCAGCTCGCCGAGGCTTTGCTACGGCCCCGGTCCCGCGCAACGGCCTGCTTGGATCCGCTAATCCCCGTCTACCTTGAACGCCTCCTGGTGCTGGCCTTCCTCAACCCTCCCGAGATCCTCCACGCCCTTTTCCGCTACTCTCGGGACTACGTCGCCGAGCATTCTCCCCAAAAACAGCGCCGCCAGCAATGGCATATTACCCCCGAGCTGGAGGAGTTGGTGTTTGCCCGGCTGTCCAAGGCCTTCGTCACCAACGAACGGCCCCGTACCATAGTCGAGGTGCAGAAGACCCTGGCCATCCTGGCTCAATGGATGAATGCTGTCAATTCCTCCCAGACAGCCGAGTCTGTTATGCATTCGCTCGCAGATGGAACTCAGGGACAGCGCACCCAAACTGTGTTGAGTCTAAGCATGCTCATCATTGCTATGCTGGAGCATCCCAAGGTTGCAGGCGTGGTTCAGGCAGCATTACCGAAAGGTTTGTTTCCCTCATTTCTTGTCGTCTTGTTGAGAGGCAGTCCAACCCCTCCACATGTATCTTTTGGTGCTGCGGTCCGAACATTGCTGCTCTTTGAAACTTAACGGGAACCAATCATGACCCCCGTGCTTTCTCGATATACCGCTGCGCCATTTGCTGCGTCATGCACTGATGCTGACGTCGTGTGGCAGGAATGCGCAAGTCGCTCTCCGACTCTCTCACCGTCTTTGTACCACACCTGACTCAAGCTTCTCTTCAATGGGGGGACAGGCTCGGTATGCTCCAGAAGCAGTATTCCCTTACCACGGAGAATGCAAGCGGTGGCATTAACGACGGGCCCGGAAACCATGGCCTTGACGTTTCCGTCCTGCAGCTCGAAACCATTATGGACCTCCCTATCATCAACAGCCGTGCAGGCCTCTATGTGTTCATAAACTCTTTGGTAGGTTATCGTGGCCCAGTGGCTCGTACTGTCAACTAACAGCCTAGCTCACCGCTCGTCCGCTAACCGACGACAACATGATCCTGAATTACCTCCATGCACGTTATAAGGTACGCCGCCGCATGTTACTTCACGCAACTATACTGACCACAGTAGGTCGACTATCAATCCATGGTTGTTGGTCTCATAACTGCTTCGTTCGATGTTCTCGCGGCAAACACGACGTATCGGAGCGAATCCAATGAAACGATTTTCAACTTCCGTTCGTTTTTGGTAAATAAGGTTCCTTCGCTGGTCGCCATTTTGGCTGGCTCCATGTTCCCAACCACTACCCCGGAGCTTTGCATAACCCAGGCATTGAACCATATCGACCGCAATGCTTTCCCCTCCTTTTCCCAAACTTTCGACATGGCGCCCGTGAATAGTCTGCTCTCAGACGTTCGTCAGGATTTCCTGGTCGCCTGCGCACTGCATCAGCTTATCCCTGAATCGAGCATCGAGCGTCTGCTGGGAGAGACGCCGATGAGCAGTGTTCCTGTTGGAGGAAAATACATCAAAGAAAACCTGATAGCACAATGCTCAACAAACTTTGAGCGCGTCGAAGAGCTTCTGAATGAGATTGAGGGCATGGACGGGAATGCGGGCGCGATAGTGGGAGCCATGACCGACGTGTGTATGTCATCGGATGAGCGAAGAGGGAATGACTGACAACTCTTAGATTATCCGGAACCTCTGCGCTACCCGGGAGACAATGTCACTCAAAACAATCTGCAATACTCTCTCGCGGAAGCCGCGATCTCTCGATGTTATGCTACAATATACGTCACCAGCAAGCATTCTGCAACCTCTGTGCCAACTTCTGGACTCGTGGAAAAACGATGAAGACCAAGGTGAGTTGAACATGATTGCTGCGAGGAATTCATTAACGAGTATTCAGGCGAGTACCAGCCAGTATATGATGAATTTGGCGCCGTGTTGCTGCTCGTGCAAGCTTTCATGCACCGGCACGACCTTAAAGCATCTGAACTTGGCCTAGAGGATGCCTCCTTTGTCATTCAATTGATGGAACCCGGACACAAAAGCCTTGGTGCAAATGAACTCACCGAAGACCAGAACAAGTACCTTGCTGGCTGGCTCCGTGGCTTGTACGACCCGGAAGGCATCAGTGACGAGCTCCTGTCAAATTGCAAGCCCCAGGACTTTTATCTGCTTGTTCCTACGATATTCAGCCAGACGATATTCGCATGCTCCGGCGATGTGCTTCCTCTCGACACGGTTAAAGCCGGCCTGGAATGTCAGTTGTACCCCAATATCTTTGCTCTAGCGTGAGGAGCTGACGAAAGTAGTCCTTTTGGAGACGTTCCTTCTGCCTTCGCTCGTTGGCGCTGTAATGTGGATCACATCACATGCTCTGGAGCAGAATCCCCACGATCTTGATATCACCATGCAGATTCTCACAAGGCTCATTCGTCCTACGTCTATATCAGGAGAGGCGCAAGCCATGCACAGCACAATCGTTTCCATGGTCTCTCGGAGACTTGAGCGGTGCCTGAAGAGCATCCAACACCGTGAGCCGTCCCGAACAGACATCAACCCGCTACTGGAATCATTGCGCCCGTACCACGACTATGAGCGAACGCCCTGGAGCTCTTCTGCGGAACTTGAGCCATGGATGTCTAACCCGGGAGCTTCATTCCGCTCTGCGATCAAATTCACAATGCAACACCTGACCAGCTGGAACTCCACCGCCGACCTCACACCCACGCCGCCAGCGTACACACACCGTCAAGTATTCAGTGCTTTGCAGATTGTTGGGGCACAGAAGGTCCTTCGTGCCATCCTCGAGGAGCTCAAGAACCAGACTGTGGCTGGTGCCGGTGCTGTTGCGCTGGACATCGCGGTCAATATCGTCTGCGCGCCACTCCACGTCAACAGCTGCACACCGGTCTCCTGGCTCAACTCTCACGTGCCCACTCACAACCCGCAAAGGAACGGATCTTTTAGTCTACGTGAGATGCTCAAGAATGAACTAGACGATCCAGCTTCCTTAATCCAGGCGGATCCTAGTCTTGCCGAAGCAGCCATTCGTCTCCACCGCCGGGTAGAAGCGCAGCTTGCTGAAGCCGCGGCGGCTGGCGTCCATCTCCCTACGTCTGCTGGCACTGCCGCGGACGCTGCGGCCCTCGATGGCAACCTCATGCAAGGCATTGAGATTGGCGACGTAAGCGTTGACATGTCTGCTGCAGGAACAGCTGATGTTGCGTCTACCGCTGGTGGCGTGACGGGCGCCAACACGTCTACGGCAACGATCGACCAGAATGGGCTGGACATTACCGCTGACCTCGGTCCAGCGGATGGCACGGCACCGAGCCTGGATGACTTGGGTCTCGGTGGTGATGGCGGCATGGACGGCGTGTTGGATGCAGCGGGCACGGGGACGGCGGATGACGATGTTTTCTCGGGGCTCATGGGTTTTGACGACGATTTGAACTTTTGATTGCTTATTTACAACATCAACGTTGCCTAGTTCTTACTGTTCCCTTGAAAGGACATTGATCTGGTGAATTGAAATGCGGATAGACCATAATTCGTCTAAGAAAATGAAAACCGTGCAGCCGTATATCGCACTTGACTTTAAACTGTGGGGGTGTTGCTTGATCAGACTCCGGCCTTACTATGCCTATTTCCGGGTCTCAGGGTGTCGGACAGATCTGGGCGGCCGCAGAAGTTGAGTGACCGTGTCGAAGCGTTAGGATAGTAACCAACAGCACAAAAGCCGTAACACCGTGTCGCCGTACTGCAAGAAAACAGACGGCGTTGATTTACATGTGATCCTCGATCCTTCCTACCCATCAATGCCCTCAAGCAAAACCCGTCCAGCATAAAAGCCCTCGCAAAAACGTGAAGTCGTGCTTCTCGCACGTGAATCAATGCCTCCATGCCCACCGCTCAAGTCAACTTCTGCTTGATGAAGAAGGCGCGGAGGTGCGACAATTGCCAGGCACAGGTCACGCCAAGCACTGCGACTTGCATCAACGTCCAGCGGACCACCTTCGCGTTGGTGGATTCGGACTGGTCTCTGAACTCGGCTTCCCGCTCCTGCATTACTGGTGTCAGCCGAGTCGACGTTCCCAAGACAGCAAACCAGGACTCGTTACCCTCTGGAAAACCTGCTCCCGGCGGATGTCCTGGAGCCTGGCGTTCAAATCCCTGACTTTCTGCTGGAGATCTTGCATCTTGTCCTTGTCATCGCTCTCGATCTTGCTGGTCTCTCCGATGGCGAGGTCGAGATCGAAGCGGATGCTGCCGGCCTGCTGGCCGCCGGAAAGCCAGCCGGAGTGGGTGGCGGCGCCGATTGGGGAGAAGCAGATGCGGTGCTCGCCAGAGTCGGCGGCCGAGAAGGTGAATTTGCCCTTGATCGAAGTGCCGCGCTGCGAGACGACGCGGTGGTCATTGTCGAAGACCTCTTCGACGCTGATATAGATCTGCACGTTGTTGTTCGGCGTGTAGGCGCGTAGGCCCTCGTCCCACTGTTCGGCGTTGTAGTGGCCTTTGGGCGCAATTGCGGTGGTCAGCAGCGGGTATTTTCAAGACAGGGCAGCGATCAGACACGAGAAGGAGCGAAGGCGCTGGAAAGCACTCACCGACGACCAGCGTGTCCTTGGGGAGCTCCTCGAAGAAGCACTTTTGGCCGTTGCCCTCCATGTAGAAGTACAGAGCATTGACGGGGACAAGCCAGGCGGCCAAGGCCAGGAGGGTGAGCAGGGAGCCGAAGCTCGGCAGCGTGGGAGTTGAGCGAGCCATGGCAACTGGGGATACTGCTTGCGGGCGGAGAGCGTTGGCGGCAGAAACGCGACACCAAGGTCGATCGCCAGGGACACCTGTCGCAAAGCTCCAGCACCGAAACGGCATAGCGCCCACGTGACAACCGCGCTTTTCACCAGCTTTCCGTCTACCTTGCGCAAAGCTTCACGTAGCCCGTCACACGCTCATCTGCAACGTTTCTGGAATGGTTCGCTCGCTGCATTACAGATACATACTCATAACCACGTTTGTCGTACTCATTTGCTCAGTTTCAAAACTAATTGTACAGAAGAAAAGCGCAGAAGCATTGGACTGCCTTTTTAACACCCGTTCCGCTGTTCTGAAAAAACGGGCCGGGGGATGGCCCTCGATTGCTTGCTTCGAGAACCCATGCTACATTTAGCCATTCACCACGACGCCGCCATTGGCATGGAGTGTCTGGCCAGAAATGGAGCTGGAGTCACTGCTAGCAAGGAAGACAAAGCACGTCGCTATCTCGCTTGGCTGGCTGGGCCGACCCATGGGCGACGTAAATTGGTCCTGCGCCTCGTGGTTCATGGTGGCTGGAATTAACGGCGTCCAAACTGGTCCGGGAGCAACGGCGTTGACGCGGATGCCCTTGGAAACGTACTGGTTGGACAGACCGCGCGTGAACGAGATAACGGCACCCTTAGTTGATGTATAATCCAGCAGGTCGGGACGACCTATGTAGGCGTTGATGGAAGCGTTGTTGACAATGGTGTCTCCCTTCTGCATGTGCGGGATGAGGTACTTGGAGAGGTAGAACTGCATACAAATCAGCCGCCGCGCCGGGATGAACAGGCGCGCGAGCCTTACATAGGGGTGTATGTTGACGTTAAAGGTATGCTCCCATTGGTCCCTAGGCATGCGTCAGCACAAGCGCTCGAATGGCGTGTAGTGGTTTCAAACGCTCACTCTGGAAGATCCTGGATGTCGTTGACCATCATTTGGTATGCTGCGTTGTTCACCAGGATGTTGACGGCGCCCATGGTCTCGCGGGCCCTGTCAGCCACTTCCTTGCAGTTTTGCTTGAGGGTGAGATCGGTAGCCATCAAGTAGCATTTGCCTCCATACTTCTCCACCTTCTTCTTCGTCTCCTGGGCATCGGATTCTTCTTGGGGCAGGTAGGCGATGAAGCTGTCGGCCCCCTCCATGGCGAACAGGACGGCAATGGCGCGACCAATGCCACTGTCGCCGCCGGTAATCAATGCCTTTTTGCCGCGGAGCTTCCCAGCAGCCTTGTAGATTTGGTAGCCCCCATCCTCAGTGGGAAGATTCTCGTCCTGGGGCTGGGGCCCTTTGAGCTCGGATTGAAGACCCGGCGGCTGCTGATCCTGGATGGGCACCTGGTGTCCTATATTGCCTTCAGCTGGTTGGTCAACGGCGTCCAGGCAACGATCAAATCACCTTGCTCGAACTGTGAATTGGAACCGGTGGCGGATTTGATCACGTTCTTGACTGTGTCCATGATGCTATTTCTGCGTGACGGTTGGGGGAGGATGCTGCGGCAGCAATGGAAGCAACGGCTTGCTTTTTTGTACAGGGCAACATTACATCATCGGCAAGCACGCCGGCACCCGATGCGAGTGACGACATGGCGACGTCTAGCTGCCGGCGGTAGAAGCAGTCATCTCGAGCGAGCGCGCTGTTCTGCAAAGCTACCTATGGCCAGAAGGCGTTGACTTTCCAGGACGGGCAACTGACGACGATCCCAGCCCACAGTCCACTGCCACTGCCACCATCATTCGAATCCATTAGCCACAGCGGCGCTGCTGAGTCAGACTTGTCAACACCCACGCCCTTGCACAATCAATAATTGCACCCGACAGGCGGTTTCAAACCGGGTCACTGCAGTCAAAACGATGTGAGCCCAGGCAAGTGCCGTGCCGTTTCTCTCAACAGTCGCTGTACAAACTTGCCAAAAACCCCCGGCCGGGCTGCGCGATGACGTAGCCGCACGGACCGTGTTCTCTATCGTCCTGTCTACACCACTCATCATCAGCCCGAGTCCGAGTCTGAGTCTATGCCATGTACCTACTGAAGCAAGCATGTAGAAGAAGTCTGCTTCGCCACAGCCGGTGCCGACGAGCGCGCAGCGTCCGCTGTATAGCCGCGCGCGACGTGAGCACGGTGACAGTGGGACTGGCGCTGTCGCGGCATGAACGCCAGCCGCCTTTGTGCCAGCCTGCCATTGGCAGAGCCCCCCGAGCGAGCTTCCATTCCCGCTGCAAGAGCCCTGCGCCCGTGTCAGATAGGGAATCCGTCTGCCCTGCTTCTGGCCCTGCATGACGTCCAACCCTGACGATCCGCCTTCCTCCACCGAACCCTGTTTTACTCTCCACAATCTACGTACCTATTTAAGCCGGGGAGCGTTTCTCCATCAGCTTCAAGACAAACGAAAAGCACTTCACCATAAAGACTCAAGAATTGTCCAACCCTTTCCACCAAACCAACAAGAACAATGCCTGTCACTCGCAAGACCAGATCGACCGCCCGCAAGCCCAGCATCATGAGCAGGCTTCGTGGTCGCCGTGCTGGCGCGCGGGGAACAACAACCACCACCACCACTACCAAAACCACCAAAACCACCAACAACGCTTCGGGCCACACGGCTACTCATCACCACAAGCGCAAACCCACCCTCAAGGACAAGGTCTCGGGTGCCATGCTCAAACTCAAGGGCACCGTAACCCGCAGACCTGGCGAGAAGGTCAGACATCTCGGTTGCAGTAATGTGTGTTCATGGCGTACTGACAGACTTTGCCTAGGCCGCCGGCACGAGACGCATGCGCGGAACCGATGGCAGGGGCAGCCACCGCAGATATTGAGCAGGGAAGGATCGGCGAGATAGGTGATGCGTCGCGTTGGACCATATACGATATAGTGATACCCTTAGCGATTCCCACGGGATCGGATTAATGAAATGAGGACATGAATTTTCAGTAACGCTGTGCAACGCAGCTGCTTGTTTTTTTTTTTTTTTTGGGTCGCGGTGTTGCTTCAAAGTAAATCGCCAAAGCCCCTCTCCGAATCTTTCTTGATCAACTCCATCATGCCCTGCGTCCTTGTTAGCTGTGCCCGACCTGCCGCATGCCAGGACCCTTACCTCTGGCATGATTGGCTGCCTGTTTTTATTGGTGACATAGCGGAACGGCATTTCTGTGCTCTCGTGCTCGTCGACTCTGATCTCGGGGTTGTCGACGAATGGAATTGTTTCCAGAGGCACTGCAAAACACAGGTCAGGGGGCAATGGCGCTCCACGCAGGGCCGATGTCTTACTCTTTTCTTGCACGACCATTCGCGTCACCCGGACGGCAGTGTCCGTCGTCATCTGGACGGGGCCCAACCTACGTCCTTCAAAGCCCTTCTTGCGCAGCTCCGAAGTGCGGTCTGGCCGGTTCCGTTAGCAGATGCGGACTTGTCGACGACGTTTCATGCCACCGTACCTCTCGGCGGATCGTCACCTGTGCATAATCAGCTTGCGAGCCCATGCGACTGTCTCTGCTAAACCCGCTCTCATACCCAGGATGCCTCCAAACAGGAACACGTCGAAATGGTCGCCATCAGCCGGGCTCAGCTCCTGCTTGGCAGCAGGATCGAGCAGGCAGACCTTTGCCTTGTCGAACAGGTTTTCCACGCTGTCGTGTTCAACTTCGAGTCCGTCCACAAGGGCCAGCTTCTCCGGCAGCTTCAGCGTCTCGGGCACGCTGGAGAGCAGGAAGCGGCACCCGGCGGCGCGCGACTCTCGGGCAATGGCGGCATACTCGAGGGACGACCAGGCCTCGAGCTCGGGGTCGAGATGCTCGACAACAAACGTCTTCGTTACTGGCGCGGCCATGTTGGTGGTACACTGCAAGAACTTGCGCGGCCAAGCACTTGGAATGGATGTAGCCACGTGACCGGGATCGAAGTTGGTGAAAATTGTGGGCGGCTTCCGCCGTTGCTGGACCGGGCTATCTCGCAGCAGGTGGGAGGCGCTCTAGCGGCCCGTTTGTTCTTCCTAGGCCCGCATCCCCACGAGCTATCCCTTCTCAGCGCTCGCAGGGTCAAGGCCTGGAGGGCGCAACCGCAGGCTGGGGGCAATGGCAGCAACATCAGGTTCAATGCCGCGTCTTGCTGGCAACGGGCATACTTTTTTTTCTCCCCCCCTTCCCTGGCACGGCCTGGACGGCATTGCACAGTGACATCGCCGGGCCGGGCGGCGATTGGCGCAGCGATGCGCGTGACGTGCCGGCAGTGACCAATTGGGCGGGCGGGGCTGCTTCAGACACATCCACTGGCGCATGGTGGCCCAGGACTGGACAGAAGCAGGAGGGACGAGACGAGGCCGCTCCCGTCGATGCTCCTTCATGCTCACGCCGCCCGCCAGTCCTGACCCGAGCGCCTGCGACCCATTCCTCGACCACTGCCTGCTGCAAGGAGCGCTCACAGCTTGATTTAACCTCTGCCACTCTACCTCGTTCAAGCCACCCCACTATTAGCTTCCTTTGCTCCACCACCAACCGGCCCGCGCCAGCAGCAGACAGCACAAGTGAAGCCCTGCACCCGGGCTCAGCCCCGTCGCCTCTGCCCACTCGCATCATTCTCGAAAGCGCAGGGATCGACTCGTCGAGAGTAGCCCAGTGCAGTCATCGCCCAGCCCGTGTCTTGATTGGAGCCGTGGTCCATACCTACCCAATCCTGCCTGAGGCCAGCAACACGGACGCTGCCCTCCCGTATTGACGTGTACCTGCGCGCGCGGCGACAACCTCCCGTCATTGAGCGCCGTCCGAACTTCTCACACCCGCGGACAAAGCACGTCGCGACGCCGCCCACACACTCCCCGAGCAACCCCCGCGCCCTGCGACCGTCACCTAGAGCTTCCACCAGAAATTATCTCGGCTGCCCAACCTCCGCACCACCACACCACCACCATGAATCCCCACCAGAAGAACAAGGTCGATATTAGCGTGCGTCATCCAGCCCCGCCGCGCCCATCGCCAGCAGCGGCTCACGCGCACGCCTACGCAGCAAGAGGACACGGCTAACGAGCGTTGCAGTCACTGTCGGCCGAGGAGCAGCGCCTTTTCAGGCTCTATGGCAAGTTGCCGAATCGAAAGGACCTTCTGCAGAACAAACTCAAGGTAGTCCCAAGCTGCCCTGCGCCTGGCTTGCTGCTGGCCCCTGCTGACACCGCCGTTGCAGGAGCGCAAGTACTTTGACAGCGGAGACTACGCTCTCTCCAAGGCCGGCAAGGCAGACGACGTCGGCGTCACGCAGATCGGCCGCGAGCACCCTGTTCCTGAGAACATCCCGCACAGCTCCTCGCCGCACGCAGGCAACGGTGGCATCAACATGCCAGCTCCCCATCACGCCAACGGCCAAGGCACCAGCCCGGCCAAGGAGAGCAACTTTATCCACCGCGAGACGAGCCTCAACCGCGAGACTAGCGTAGACGACGAGGAGATGGAGGGCGCTAAGGATGGCCTCGAGGCCAAGGCCGAGGAAGAGGGAAAGGCCGTGCCCATCCGTCAGTCGTGAGGAGCAGCGTGCTCGCATGCTTGTACAAGGTTTCCAGGGGAATTTCTCACATTGGGCATCTGCGCAGCTTTATGACGTGACGTCCGCATGAGCTTCATTCCGACGGGCTTGACTCACAGCTGCCCTGTGTATGTCGCCGCCGCCGATGAAAAGCAGGCGCGCGGACTATGGGTTTGGCGTTTTTGAGGGCGATGGGATTGAGGGCCGGTAGGCCGGCCTCTACTGCTTTGCTGCTACGTCTGCTTCGTGTAGCTTACTTAGGCTCCTGCAACGAGCAATACACTCTTGACACTGCACATGGCACAGCTTGGCCGTGCGACAGAGCTGTGTGGGCGCAGAGGGATGATGCAGCCATGCACCAAATTTTCCGCGCTTCCATGCGCTCTTATTGATTGAGGTGAACACGCCCGGGGAATACATTTAGCAATCCCCAAATAAGACTGCGGCCAGCGCCTAGTGGACAGAGCCCCGCTGCGAGCTTGCAGCTGGCGCAGGTGAGGAGGTGGCAAGGGAGCCACAGCCTCATGCACATGGCAGCCTGAACAAGACCCGGCAGGGACCTAGACGGTCTTGGGGCTGCAGTAGTCGTCGTCGCATGGTCCGGCAGCGAGCGGGAGAGTTCCTGAGGCGCCCCCGTGAATCGCGGGCGCACGGGGATCCCAGCAGCCTCGCGGCATTCCGCAGGACCCTTGGCCGGCGATCCCCTTGTCATCGCCGCCCGCAGGCCACGAGTCCTCTCAAAGAGAAAGCCGCCCCGGAACAGTGTTCCAATAGCCAGCTCCGCCCACAGTTCCTGGACCTGCGCCTGGCGTGCAGCTCTGTGCCGCGCTGCTTCTGGATCTTGACTGGCTCTCCGTGCTGCCTTCGAAGCATTGGTACCCCGTTCGCGCCGCCGTCTCCCTCCGCCGCCTGGCCCGGTCCGACACATACTGTGAAATAGCACGCGCGGCCTGTCCGATCCAACTCGCGACACCCGTCTTCCCTCTCGCACCTGCTCCGCCGTCTCCCACATGCTCAATCCGCTGAGTTTGCTTTCCGAGTCGCGCGCTGGTGCCCCCATGCGCGCGCTCGCCTACGGCCTCCTGGCCTCGGCCGCCTGGCTGCCCGCCGCCTGGGCTGCCGACCAGGAGAAGACGGCCGCCGATTACTTCGTGCACTCGCTTCCGGGCGCGCCTCCTGGCCCGCTGCTGAAGATGCATGCAGGGTAACCGCCTTCCTCCCTGCCGCGTCCAGCGCGCCCTTTTCGCACGGCTAAAGATGAGACAGACACGTCGAAGTAAACTCGGAGCATCACGGCAACTTGTTCTTTTGGCACTACCAAAACAGACACATTGCGAACAGGCAGCGCACCGTCATTTGGCTGAACGGTGGCCCGGGATGTAGCTCCATGGATGGTGCCATGATGGAGATTGGGCCTTACCGGGTCACGCCGGACCAGAAATTGGTATACAACAACGGCTCATGGGACGAGTTCGCAAATCTTCTGTTTGTTGACAATCCTGTTGGAACCGGCTTCAGCTACGTGGACACGGATAGCTACCTGCATGAACTGGACGAGATGGCAGACCAGTTCGTTATCTTTCTGGAGAAATGGTTTGCAATGTTTCCCCAGTTTGTGTACGACGATGTATGGATGCCGCCCATCTTTTAACAAGTGCGCGGGCTAATTGCTGTGGCAGATCTACATAGCTGGAGAGTCGTATGCTGGCCAACACATTCCCTACATCGCCAAAGCCATGTTGGAACGCAACAAAGACGCCAAGGTGAAGTGGCAGCTCAAGGGCCTTCTCATCGGCAACGGCTGGATTTCCCCGGTGGATCAGTACCTGTCATATCTCCCTTACGCCTACAAGAACAATTTGTTGAGATCTGGTTCCGATGCAGCCAAGAAAGTGGAGGCTGCTCAGTCCGTGTGCGTCAAGACTTTGGATGCCGGCGGCGCGGGACACGTGGACGTTGGCGATTGCGAAGAAATACTTTCGACGCTTCTAAGCGTCACCCAGGATCGGTCCAACGACAAGGAGCACCAATGCCTTAACATGTATGACATCCGTCTAAGAGACACTAACGAAGCCTGTGGCATGAACTGGCCTCCCGACTTGGTGCAGCTTACGCCATATCTTCGTCGCGAGGACGTCAAGCAAGCGATCCACATCGATCCTGCCAAGCGCACCGGCTGGCAAGAGTGCTCGGGCTCTGTGTCCTTGAACTTCAAGGCTCGCAACTCCAAGCCTTCGATTGACCTCCTTCCAGACCTATTGAAGGAAATCCCCATCCTGCTCTTTTCCGGAGACAGGGATCTCATCTGCAATCACTTGGGTACGGAGGATCTTGTCAACAACATGTTCTTCAACGGTGGGAAAGGCTTCGAGATCAGCCCTGGAGAGATTGCCCCACGCCGAGACTGGACCTTCGAGGGTGACGCTGCCGGTGTCTACCAGGAAGCCCGCAACCTCACATATGTGAAGTTCTTCAACAGCAGCCATATGGTGCCTTTCGATTATCCCCGTCGCACCCGCGATATGCTTGACCGGTTTATGAACGTCGACCTCTCCAGTATTGGGGGAAAGCCCGTCGACTCCAAGATTGACGGCGAGAAGGGCCCCCTGACGAGCGTTGGGAGCCACCCTAACTCGACTGCTGCCGAGGAAGAGCAGGAACAGGCTTTGGAGGATGCAACCTGGAAGGCGTACTACAAGTCCGGCGAAGTCGCACTCGTGGTTGTCGCCAGCTTGGCATGCGTTGGTGGTTATCTTGTCTGGCGCGACCGTCGGCGCAAGGCTGGATACCAGAGCATTTTCCCTTGGGCCAAAGATAACGGCAGCTCCATCATGAGCAGAGGCATGGGTCTCGAGGGTTTCAGGAGCAGGAGCAACACCGAGCGGGACATGGAGTCAGCGTACGAGGAGCATGAGCTTGTTGGTTCTGTCAGCTCAGAGGGAAGCGAGTCGGGCAGAAGCAAACGCGGCCACAGTAACAGCAACGCTGAGAGCGAGGCCTTCGGGCTCGTGGACAGCGACGACGAGAGCGATACGGAAAAGCGACGGAGGTGAAGAGGCCGTTTATTCTCCCCTGTATCTATAGAGCATGGGCTGGTGTTGATACGGCGTCGTACTTGAATATTACATGCTTTATTTTTTCGCTTTACGGCACGGGATGTTCAGAGTTTCCATCCCTGTGCTGAGTGGCTATCGCACGTGACCGCGTATGTTACGTCGAGCGGGCAGGCGTGTCGCCGAGAGTCGCGCCCACGCGTCTGCCGCCTAGTCGACACTCGAACGCGTCAACTTCGCCCGCCGACAACTCCACCACCTCGACACGCCATGCTATAGCGGCCATCGCTCGCTCAACGACGAAAATGCCTCGGTGCGTGTCTACCGGGCTGTCTCACTCATGTCCTTGCTAATACCATCCTGCGGCTTTCAGACCGGGCGATCAGTATCACGGCATCGCGAACCCCTTCGAAGACGAGAAACCGCGCATCTCTGCATGGACCGCGCAGGAGATCGCAACGCTCCAAAGTCGTCTCGACAAACAGCTCGGACCTGAATTCATTTCGTCGCGCAAGGGGCCAAATGGCCGCACTCTCTACTACCTTCCTGCCGAGAAGGCCATCAACTTGGCCAACGAGGTCTTCGGGTTTAGCGGCTGGAGCAGCTCTATACGAGACACAACAATCGATTTTGTAAGCGCACTCAAGACCCACATGTGCCTAACATACCAATTTTGCGTGTTCTGACGTATGCCATCTTTGTAGGTCGACCAGAGCCAGAGTACTGGCAAGGTGAGCCTGGGTCTGAGTGTCATCATCCGGGTTACCTTAAAGGATGGCACGTTCCACGAGGTTCGCGGCTCCATGAGTTCTACACTATGCCGTTTGATGCTAATTTGACTCCAGGATATCGGCTATGGTCACATCGAAAACTGTACAGGTAAAGCGGCTGCCTTCGAGAAAGCAAAGAAAGAAGCCGCCACCGATGCGCTGAAGCGCGCGTTGCGGACCTTTGGCAACGTTCTCGGAAATTGTCTTTATGACAAGAACTACGAGAGTAAGATCTCGAAAATGAAAGTAGCCCCGACGAGGTGGAACCCAGACAACCTACACCGGCACGCCGACTATGCGCCAACCTCAAGGACGGAAATGGCGCCGCCCGCAGATGTGGACAACAAGCCAGCAGTGGACAAGAAGCTGCAAAGGCAGCCTAGCATTCAGAAGACCGTGTCGAATGGGACCGAGCTCGAGGATGAGTTTGGCGGCAATTTGTTTGAAGGTGTGGACTTTGACCGGGAAGAGAGTAAGGATGACTCGGCGTATGAGAGTATGCTGGTGGACACAGGCACGAAGCCTGATCAGCATGGCGCTGCACAACATCAGCCCGTTTTTCGCACACAGTCTATGCCCTCAGTACGACCTACGGACGGCGTATCATCTGGACCACAGTGGGCACCATTGGCAACCGGGAGGGCCTCAAACACAACCAGCATGAGTGCGACTTCTCGGGTAGAAGGCGTGATACAGCGTATCCAAACCCCCAATCCCGAGACAACACAGCCAGGCAGAACCGATCAGCCAGTTACAGCCCCGTCGTTAGCTCACACGGCACAGCCAAATCGCAAGGACGTCTTGACCACCCCTGCCACTTCTGAAGCGGGACCGGATTCGTCCAACCAAGCCCAGGCACAACAACAGCCTCCACATGACACTCCTGTCCGCTTTGTTACAGGCCGTGCTGCCGAGCTTCTTCTAAAAGCAGAAGCTGCAAATAGGGCACCAGCTCAGCCACCGCCAGCTTTCGATCCGCATGCCGAATCACCATCGCTACGGCGCACAAGCGGAATCGACCACAACACTTCTGCTCCGGTCAAGAGGATGATTATCGCACAAGCCAGCAATCAGAGTGGAACAAACGGAAACACAGGTGGTCCCGCCCGTAGCGCCACTCCCTCCGCGCCAGGAGCGAGGACCAATTTTGTCAATCCCCAAATGGACATAAACAGGCGGGTAGGCATGCCCAACGCTGCTCTCAGCCCCCATGCAAACCGCCAATTGTACAAACCACCTGCCATGAAGCGGCCAGCAGAAGCGCAGGGAAGGCCAGCATTAGCAGACATGACGAACGTCCCGGGGGACGGGCAGGCGGATGGTGCAGACCCTAAGAGAGCCAAGATGAGCGAGGATTAGGAGTGTGGCCGTTCTACATGCAAGCACTTCGATTGATGTGACCATTGTGTTGCCGGTGCGGACGGCGTTTACATGCATATCTGGCGCGTTTTTTTGCGCGAAGCGTTACGTGGGAAGCTCTTGGGGGGGAGGGGTTTCATTTCATGATTTTCCAGGGTTGGGACATGGGTAGGAGACTTGCTCAGGAGTAATTCATTTTTCTTAGGGGTATGCTATCTAGCAAAAGCGATACGTTCATCAGATTACTACAGTGTTCGCATCAGGCGCAACCCGTCACCACGTAGGGTCTGCGGGAGCGCATCAGTGCTTGACTCTATTGTAGGATTCATCATATGAACACGCTTGTGTTGAGTCTGGCTCGTTTGACCGAGCCCAAGCAGGCAAGAAAGCCTGATGCCAGCAAGCTGCAGACCCGTAAAAAGGATGTGAATGTGAACCCCTCGCACCAAGAATAAGCCCCATCGAGTTACCTCCGGTCCGCAACGAACGTGGAAGGCAATCGCATAACTATCTTCTCGACGAACAAACCTCGACGCCGCTACTGGCAAGCCAGCGGCCGCAGATGTCTGCACGGTCTCCTAGCACCTCCCCAGCTTCGACCCAGCCCGCAACAGCCTGAACCTTGCGCTGCTCGGACTCGTATCTTCATCCGTGGTGAGCAGCCTGGGGTCCGGGTGGCACAGAGAGGGAGCAGCCGGGTGCAGACGGGGCGAGGCGTGCAGAGAATCCGGGAACGGCGACGAGACGGCGCAGCTGCTATGGCGGCGCGTTGACGCGGATTCCCCTGTTCGGGGCTGTCCGGGGACTTTCTCCCAAAGCTTTGTGTAGAGCGAGAGCACCCTCAAAGGGCGTCTCCGTGCGTGAGCTTCGACTGCGATTCTTTGGGCGAGGGGTTGGAGGGAGAAGAAGCTGCAGCGGTTCGGCGCGAAATTTTGGGCGGGCGGCGCGCGGAACAATGATCGGGCCGGCGGGCAACACCTGGATGCGGCAGGCGCGAGCGAGGCAGCTCTTGACGCGAAGCTGCCTGCGCCCGCCGGTGCCTTGAACAAAGCTGCCTCTCGCCCGCAAAGAAAAAGGGCCGCCTTCGGCCACCGCTCCCTCTCCGTGCAGCCATTGACTCCCTCGCCGACCGTCAGCTCTGCTTCTCGTCGCCCGTCCCACTTGATCCAACTGGAACGCGCGCCCTGCACGTCGCCGTTGCCCTGCAAAAGCTCGACCGCGTCGCGACCGCATCCCCGACCATACCATTCCAACGCTAAACATGGCTGGCCTCTTCGGCGCAGGCTCCACGAGCTCCGCCTCGAACCCCACCCAGGGCGACACGTCCAAAGACCTACCGATCAACACTCCGCCAACCGATTCGATTAGCGAAATCGCCTTCTCGCCAACCCAGGATTTTCTTGCCGCCTCATCTTGGGACGGCTCTGTCTACGTCTGGCAGATCGACAACAATGGCCAGAGCAATCCCGCAACTTCGTTCAAGTTCGACGCGCCTGCGCTGTGCTGCACTTGGACTATGGTAAGCGCATCCTTTTCAAGCCCTTCGGCGTCTGCCGCCGCTGCCTACGGTTTCGCTGACCATACGCTTCACAGGACGGATCCTGCGTCATTGGCGCTGGCGCTGATAAGACTGCTAAGAGGCTCGATCTCGCGAACCCCACGCCCGTTGTGATCGCGCAGCATGACCAGCCGATTCGCAGCATCAAGGCGACCAACATATCCAACCACAACGTGCTTGTTACTGGCTCTTGGGACAAGTCGATCAAGTATTGGGACATCCGCGCGAGCAATGTGCAGCCCGTCATCAGCGTCAATGCCCAAGAGCGCGTCTATACCATGGATGTCAAGGACAAGCTGCTAGTCGTCGGCACTGCCGATCGATACATTGACATCATCAACATCGATAACCCTGGTACTTTCTACAAGACCATGCAGAGCCCGCTCAAGTGGCAGACGAGAGTTGTCAGCTGCTTCACCGACGCGACCGGCTTTGCCGTGGGCAGTATTGAGGGCAGGTGTGCCATTCAGTACGTCGAGGAGAAGGATGCTTCGTAAGTACAAGTACCTTTCACATTCCCCCACCTTCCATTGGGGGAACACATATAATTGTAGAGGACTAGGCTCTTTTCAAACCCTCAGCAGCAGAACCCTGGCAAAAGCCTTGCATTGTCAAAATGGAGCAAGAAGCCTTCTGACACCATACACAGCTCCAATTTCTCGTTCAAATGCCACCGCGTAACCGACGATACGCAACGCGATATTGCCAAGGTCTTCTCGGTCAATGCCATCTCCTTTCACCCGCAGCACGGAACCTTCAGTACAGCCGGTAGTGACGGCACCTTCCACTTCTGGGACAAGGATGCCAAACACCGTCTCAAGGGCTACCCGGGAGTCGGTGGCCCCATCACCTCGACTGCCTTCAACTCGAGCGGCAGTATCTTCGCGTACGCCGTTTCATACGACTGGAGCAAGGGTTATGCACACAATAGCCAGAATATCCCGACCAAGATCATGCTGCACCCCGTCCAAGCTGAAGAGTGCAAGCCACGCCCCGGCAGCAAGAAGCGGTAGATGAATAGTCGACGCGGTCGGTATCACGATGCAGTGCATGTTAGCCTCCTGGAAGACAGCCACAAAGGGAATTGCTGGACTGCCAAGCGAGCGTCGCACGCAGACAGGATGTATTTGCGCTTCTTTTTCTACTAAAAGGTGATGGGCCATATGAAGAGGTGAATTTGCTTCGTATTCGGAGCATGCTCATTGCACGGTGTTTGAGGAGTTTCGTGCTTCATTCAAACAAAGGAAAAGGCAAGGAAAGAAGGATAATCTATGACGGCAGCATGCAGCGATGTTGAATAGGCACGGCGTGCGGTCTTCTTTGGTGTAGCCAGGGCAGGTTTCAATCATGAAAGATAGACACAATCGAATACGAGAACGACACTACCTAGGCGTGAATAGCATACATTCGCGGCTCACAGAATGTCCTTGATATGAAAGCGTATGCACAAGCCCATTTCTCAACAATCTCTCCTGCCTCTTCGAGCACGACTAGATAGATGTGGATAACTCTGGCAATGGCAATCGATGGGTTGTTCTGACGTCTGCAATTTTCGGTTGGCTTTCCACTTTTTTATTTTATTTTAATTCTTTGGGCCCGGGGAAACCCCACATCCAGGCTCCAGCGTTCTTTGGCTCAGGGACATCTCGCTCACCGCCTGCACGCGCCGTCGCACACCCCACTAGCGCCTCCTCTCTCTTTCGCACCCTCTCTCTCGATGCCCCTTCGACGGTGTTATGCGCTGCTTTCCCACCTTGCTCGCCCCGATTCGTGTCCGCGAGACCTTCATTGCTCCGCCGGCATTTTCGAGCCGACCGACCGCCGTTCTCTTTAGTCGACAGCAACCACCAGTACTTCAGCACAGTTCTACGCAGCGCCAATCCTTCGCAACGACGCCGATCTCGAGCTCTTTACACGCACGTTCCTCCAGCAAGATGTCCCAGCAGTCCCAGTCAGCGTTTAATACGCGTCCTGTCATCATCTCCGGCCCCAGCGGTGCCGGCAAGAGCACCATCCTCAAGCGTCTCTTCGCCGAGTTTCCTGGCCGCTTCGGGTTCTCTGTGTCGCGTATGTCATCCTGCCCACATGTCTTCGAGAGCGCCCGGCGGGAGAAGAACCGCCGATTCTAACACGCTTGATTCGAAATCCGCAGACACCACCCGCGCACCACGCCCCGGCGAGCAGGATGGCCGCGAGTACCACTTCACGACGCGCGAGAACTTCGAGGCCATGATCGCCGACAACCAGTTCGTCGAGAACGCCATCTTCGGCGGCAACCGCTACGGCACCTCTTTTGCCGCCGTCGCCGACCTTGCCAACGAGGGCCGCGTGTGCATCCTCGACATCGAGCTCGAGGGCGTGAAGCAGGTCGATCGCCTTTCCAAGGAGGACAGGCTACCGTTCGCGCGGCCGAAGTTCCTGTTCCTGGCGCCGCCGAGTGTTGAAGTGTTGGAACAGCGGCTGAGGGGAAGGGGCACCGATACCGAGGACGCGATCCAGAAGAGGCTGGACCAGGCGAGGGTCGAGATGGAGTTTGCGAAGACGGGCGCGATCCACGAAAAGGTGGTCGTGAACGACGAACTGGACAAGGCATACAAAGAGGTGAGGGACTTCATTGTCGGACCGGACGAGTCGTGATGATCTACGAAGGAGTCGCGAGAATTGGCCATGCGTGTAGATATGCGATTTGATATCCACGGGGGCGTGAAAGATTTTCGAGCTCGGAGCCGTTGCACAGGGAATCCAGCGTGCAGCAAACATGCTCTTCAACGACGAAAGACGATTATTACATATCCGCAGCTGGGAAAGGAAACGCTTAGCTGCTTTTGACTACAAGAAAATTTCCACCCTGAAATAGGGTTGCTACTAAAAAGCTAAGAGGGGCAAAAATAAGGCATGCAGAGGTAGAAAAATCGAAGAGAAGGTCAAGACACGTCGGTGTCTTACTGTGGAAGAAGGTCTGAGAGCTAGCAAACCACTGCTCCCATCCACCAAACTCCAATGTGAAAATGAGAACTGTGTCAAAGGAAGCGGCCCCGCTGGCACGCGTTGGTATCAATCATGCTCGTCTAAGCCCCCTTTATCGCCTCCAAAGAGTCGACTTGCTCTTTCCCAGGACTCCTAGGCTCATGCACAGGCCGGGTAAACCCCACTCCCGGACCTTGCCGAAGCGCACAACTCATGGTAAATCCGCTTAGTAGCCGTTCATGGTCATCCTCTGCGAATTCCTGCTCAGCTCCCTGTCGGCAGCGGGAGAGATAGGCCTCGAGCCACCGCCATGGCCAACAGCACTGGACTCCTTGAGCGCAAGCAGCTGCTTCGCACGGAAAGACTCGTAGTGGATCTGGGACGTCGTCTCAATCAGATCCTGCAAGTGGGTGCGGGTGAGGAAGTCGCGCAGGGCGACAAATTCGCAGTGGGTCTCGTCCTCGACTATTGCCGGGCTGGTTAGCACAAATTTCCCTTCGGCATTAATTGCGACCACCCACCGTTGATAACACCCCAGCGGTTCTGGCGGCCGCGAACCTGTTGGCCGCCAACAACGATGGTTTTCTCAGAACCAACAACGGCGAAGGGAATTTGTTCCTAGATCGCGAATCAGCTACCGCAGCTCCAATTCAAGCATTCCTCGGCTCACCTTGATGGTGTCCTTCAGGGCAACTTCCTCCGAGTCGTCCTCCTCGTTGTCGTAAGGGTACATCTTAAGGTTGTGGAAAGCGAACTCCTCCTTGATCCTGGCCTTGAACTCTGCGCGCTCCTCGAGGGTGAGAGAGTCGCTCTTGGCGATGACGGGGACGACGTTCACGAATTCGCTCAGCTTCTTGAGCACGACAATGTCAATGGGCTTGAGGGCGTGGCCGGAGGGCTGGATGAAAAACAAGCAGCAGTGGATGCGCGTGTCCTGGAGGTAGCGCTCGCGCTGCGCGGTCAACTCCTTGCGGAGGTAGGCCGAGTGTTGGTCCTTGATGTACTTGACAATGGGATCCCAGCAGCGGTCGTTGTTGATCAGGTCACCGTAGCCGGGGGTGTCGACGATGTTCAGGCGCAGGCGCACGCCGTTCTCCTCGATGACGTGGGAAGCGGCCTGGATCTCGGTGGTGCTGCGGACGGGCTCTTCGGGAGCCAGGCGACCCTTGCTGTCGATAAGGTGCGAGGCGAAGATGGTGTTGATCAGGGTCGACTTGCCAAGACCCGTCTGGCCTGTGGAGCACGACAGTCAGCGAAGCGCACACGGGGAGGGCGGAGGCAGCGCGGCGTACCGACGCAGATGACGTTGAACTGGAAGCCGCGCTTCAACAGCTTCTTCTCAATCTGGTGGGTGATGCTGTCGAAGCCGACATGGCTCTTGGGGAAGATGGAGGGAGCTTGCTGGGTCTGGGGAGAAGCGGCCATTTTTGCGGGGGGGGCCTCGGCGAGGGCTTGCGGCGGGCTGCGAAGAGCGGGAGAGGGTAACGAGCGACTTTGGGGTGGGCGGCGGGTGAGAATTGAAGGCTGAGGGACCGTGGAGTATGGAGACGCCTAAAGGGTCGCTGCGTGGGCAGGCGCGAGAGGGAAAGGGGCAGACGTGTCGGGCGACGGCCGCGCAGGGATGCCGCGCACGGGCCCGCCCAATCGCTGGCCGTCGCCGTCGGGTCTGCAGTGCGCCGCCAAAAGTTCCATCACGCCCAGTCCATCACCATCTGCAACCCGCGTCGCGCCCGCGCTGTCCACTGTCGCGCGCTGCCATGGCTGCCCTTCGCTCCATCGCCGCCGGCCCGCTGACCGCCCTCGCCCCCGCCGCCAGCGCCAGCGCCCCGGTCCGCTCCCTGGCGCCACTGCTCCGCCGCCTGCAGCAGCGCCCGCTCCTGCCGCTCTCGCTGCGTCTGCCTGTCCCCGCCGTCGCTGCCATTGCCGGCGTCTCGGGACTCCTGTCCGGCATCTGGGAGTCGATACTGCGCGCCGTTCCCAAGAATAAGACATCGCACATGAAGAAGCGGCACAGACAAATGGCCGGCAAGGCATTGAAGGACGTCACCGAGGTTGTCAAGTGCCCTGGCTGCGGCAGGCCCAAGCGCGCTCACATCTTGTGCCCCTACTGTGTGCAGTGTACGTACAATGCCCCGAGGATGGCGGGTCGGGATGCTGACCATCACTACAGCAATTCAGCACTGGTTGAAGGGCAACGAGGACCACGTCTCGAAGGAATGAGGCGTTGCATGTGTATAGCAGCCTCGGCTGGTTTTTCTGCAAGGGCTGGGATGGCATTGACGGCGCTGACGGCATTGGGCTGGTGTTTTGCGATATCCCGCGCGCTTGTGTGTGTAACAAAATCAGATCTGGCGGGGTTTGCCAGTGCGCGCCGAGATTTATGTACAGCTATGTGTATTGAGAGTCATCATGAACAATTGGACAAGTGAATGCGGCGGCGCGGCGGCGCGGGTGCGCGAGAGGGCAAGAGCGTCACGTTTTGTGCTCCCCGCTATGACATCGTCAAGCTCAAAACGCGTCTTCCGCCGTACGCGACACACCCCACCACCACCGCCGCCTCGGCGCTCACTACTCTGACCACCTGTGCGCACGACTCTCGCAGTCATGGTGTGTCCCGTCCTCTCCGCTCGGAAGCCATGCAAGCTGACTGGCTCGCCTGTAGTCGAAACAATACCTCACCCTCCATACCGTAGACAACGGTACCGTCTTCCTCGCCCGACCTGGCACGCCCCAGCGCTGACCCCCCGCAGCCCATCCTACCGACATCTTCGCCATTGCTCCCACCAAGACCGGCCTACTGGCCGTCTCCGGCTCATCGAGCATCCGCGTCTATTCCACCACCGAGCCCGAGTTCCCGCTCACTCAAACCATACAAGACGCGCATAGACTCGGCTGCCACCACATAGTCACCTCCGTGAATGGCCAAAAGGCTGCAAGCGCCGGGTTCGGTGGCGATGTGAAGCTGTGGGCCTTGGCTGAAGATGGCAGCTGGAAGGCAGAGGTCTCTATTGTGGGTTGGTGCTCTCTTTCCAGCACCTCCCTGCCCCTCTTGTGCATGCGCTGACACGGCTTGGACTCAGACGGAAGCAAAGCTGGCGAAGTCTGGGCTATTTCGCTAAGCGAAGACGGCAGGTATCTTGCAGGTACAACACATGACGGGCGCATCAATGTGTGGGAGACGTCCTCGAAAGAGAAGATCAGAGAATTCGAGACTAAAGGGAGCTTCGGCATGTGCATTCACCTCGTACGTCTTGCATTGCCCCTTGTGCCCTGTTTTTATTTTGTTTTTATTTGGTGCTGACTGGGCACTGGCAGAGCGTCGATGGCCGCTTCACTGCATCTGGGCACGAGAACGGAAGCATATACGTCTTCAACAACGAGACTGGCCGCCTGCTGCATTCGCTACCCGGTGTGCTAACTATTGTGTGCGAATTGCCAATGGCGCGTTGCTGACTGCGTATCAGGTCTGATAAAGTCAATTAGGGCTCTAGCCTTCTCTCCAGGGTGCAAGCTATTGGCTGCTGCTGGTGATGCTCGGACAATCGCCTTGTACGATGTCAGTTCGGGAGAGCAGGTGGCAAACCTCTCAGGTCATGCAGCCTGGATCATGAGCCTTGACTGGAACGATACGGGCGAATACTTACTCACTGGGTTAGTTTCTTCTAACTTTGTTTGCCTCAGCATACTCACGACTCCGCACAGGTCTTTCGATGGCAAGGCTAAAGTTTGGTCGATAGAGACCAAGGCGTGCGTCGCTACCCATTCCGAGTCAGATAAGATCTTGTGGTCGGTCAAGTGGCTGCCCAAGACTCATCGTGCTGAAATGTTTGCTGTTGCTGGCGCCGGCAAGAGCATCTCCTTCTACAGAGAGGCCAGCGGCAGCTGAGCATCCTTTGCTGCAACCTTCGTAGCCGGAGTCATGCAGATACGATCAGAGTACCATCCTTACGGTATCTAAGAAGGCGTAGAGCAATGCCTCCAAGCGCAAAAGATATGTTTACATAGTCGTTTCGGCTGGACGAGACATATATAGCGCTGAAAATCGAGGAGGCGTTGGCCGAATGGAAGTGAACGAGGGTTCCTCACACGCATACCGCTCCTGAGACGACAATTCGAGCTCCGCTGTTCGCAGAACGCTCTAGAGCGATAGGTCTCTGGAAGTCAACACATAGGATGCCATTAACAAACAACAAACACATCGGCATGCACTTCTCAGCTTCGCGTGAAGTCACTGCAGCTCCAGTAGCTGACCTCGTACGTAGAAAGCAGTGTCTGGTCAGAGCAAAGAACCCCGCACAGTAACATGATGCAAATTCTTCGTCCTAGCTACCATTATGTATCAGACAATCGTCTACCAATGCTTAGTGTCTCATCCGAAGATTCACGCATACTGACGGACCCACCGGGACGTTGATATGCATACGACGCCCCAACTCAGACCTCACTCAGCAGCTCAGATGCCCTTACCCAGAAGACGATCAGTCCAAACCAGAGGCAGAATTGCACCTGCCGTCTAGACACGTGCATCTCCCCGTCACGGTGCCAATACACAGCCACACAATGGCAATGACTCGGTGGTAATCGATGAGCGCAGTCTGTTCCACGTCACGCCTGCGTTCACCTCCTGCTCTGAAAATTTCCTTGTCGGAGGTCTCGTCACTATTAGATACGCACAGGCGTTGGCGCTGCGATTTCTTGGTATTTAGAAAGGCAAGGGCGGAGGTCCTCTGCTATGCCAACGCTCACTAAGTATGACACTTACACTCGCGCGGACCCGTCGTCCAGCGCCTTTCATCTGGGGTGGTGGAGGCAGAATTCCCAGAAGCAGTTAGTAGCACTACAAAGCTTCCGCAAGGGATCAGTAGTGGACCCTTAGCCAAACAGAGTCCGGCCACATCTTCGACACCACATCCGACGCATACTTCGAGCCTGTGCATCATGGGGCATGAGTGATTTTGAAGGACTCTCTTGAAGTGATTTCGCGGCCCTGACTCCGAAAAACGCGACCTGACTTGGTACAAAGCCGAGCAGCACCCGGTCCGGTCGTTTGAAAGAAGCAGCAGGGGACGTCGAGACAGAACCACTGCGGGCGACAAAAGAATTCGGCCCTCCAGGTTTCACAGAGGACGCCATACTATCCTACATAGGTAGTTGAATCCAATCTCTGGACGAGTTTGTTCACATTTAAGACTCACATCCACGTACAGACACTGGATTAAACTACCTACGCAAGTCGGATGCAATGTCTTCGGCGATATACGGTGGAGAGGGCCAAATTCTTTTGTCACCCGCCGTGGAACTAAAAACAGGGATGGAGTGCGTTAACTGAGGCTTCCGGTGGAGACCCGAAACAGATGCCGCCTCCATGATGGACCCACAGCTGTAACGGAACGATGAGTTGAAGCAGCGCCTGGCGACGGCTTTTTGCGGGTTCGCATCTGTCCGCTCTGCGTTAGGGTCGATGGTCCTTATCAAAATGACGGCAGGATGGTACGTCACTACTACTACCGCTTGATAAAGCGTTTCAGCACCAGTGTAAAATACCGCAAACACCAGACAGCGAGCTTGGCGAGATACTCCTTGAATGCGTATACAATACCAGTCTTCGGCCAAGACTGGGAAGTGGGTAGCTTACTCTTTTCGTCATTGGAAACATAAGAGGAAGCCTGGCTTCGCTTAGCCGTCTCAACATCGATGACTCCGAAACGGCCTCGCTTGCGATTGCAAAAGTGGGGTCAATATGTTAGACGTTTACTACAATGGATATACGTAGGGGACAAGAGAGAGGAGCACGGCGTCTCTGGATTAGTGTATACAGCAAAAGAAATATGACCTCGTTCGGCCGAGTGTCCTCGTGTCTCGGACGCCTACTGGCCATGCGAGATGGGTAAATGTCAAGGAGGCATGCCATATTATCAGCGCAAGATAAGGGATTCTATTGGCGTTGGGAAGCGCACTTGGCCATGGCTTTTGCAGTATGTTCGCCGCTCTATCGGGAGTACCCGCCTTAGCGTGCCCACATTTCGCTTCCAGGGTCCAAAGGGGAGCGGGCTTGCAAGATATGGCATATCAGGAATTGGCACGACACGCGTAATTTATCATGACAAGGGCCGTGGTGCAGGTCCCGGCGTCTTGTTATCGCAGACTCCTACATACGCAAGTGGCACCGTTGGCTCCAATGACAATGGTCCCACTAGTTTTCCGTTCCTGGATCGGTTTTCACTGCAGGTAGCATGGTAGATCTCTGTGAACCTTGCGGGAGGGAGTGCTAGCCTCTGAGCACCTTTGCTCCAAACTTTGCCGCACGTGGATGTGTGGCTGACTCGTAACAGGCGCGCGTGGCATGCCCAGCGTTCGCGATTGGACGTTGATGTCGTGGCCGCAGTCTCTACACAGTATTGCTTTCAGGGTAGCGCTATTGCTCCACACTTCTCCAAGGCTAGCATCCTTCGTGCGGGTAGATGAGAGAGATGAACCGACGCTTCCAGTAGACTACTAGTGTGACAGAGTCGTGGATCAAGTCGAATCCGACCCGACGGTGTTGATCCATGACTTTACGAGAAGGAGAGAGCAAAAGAGACTGAGATTGCGGTGTGTATGAGAAAGGGACACCACGGTGCGCCATGTCGGGGAACGCTACAGCGCAGGAAGCGAGCCACCAAGGTACATGCGGATGCGCAGGCAGGGCTGAACGCAGGGCCATCGAATCCCCCGCAAGATGTCGTGGCCGACGACGGCCCAGACTCGTCGATCGATCTGTCCGACATCGAGTCTGTTGTACACAGACGCGGGCCTACAACATGTGTAGTCGTGCGCCTGTGCTGGCAGCAATTACGTGATGCATGGGCTCTGCGCCTCCGTAGCGGCCTCGAGGGAGTCTGGCTAGAAAGCACGCGAAGCTCTCACTGACGTGTTTGTGGAGAGATGACGATATTCAAAGGGCACATGGCGTCGGAAATTCTGGACCAGCGCACAGAGAGGGGCACCGAGCATTGGGAAAACATAAAAAGATGGAGCAGCGAGAGGGCTAGACCCGGGCAATGCGTCGTCGCTCGACCAGCTGTGAGCAGAGAGAAAGTACTCCGAGGCAAGCCGAGACTTCTGGAAGCAGGATCACCAGCGCCACATCGACAGTGTCCCAGCCGCACGGCCCGGGGAAGGCCCTTTAGAAGCCGCATACGCGCGGGTGTGCGAGTAGAGTGGTCGGGGAAGAGTTGTACAATTTTTTTTTTTTCACGGGTGGCCATGGCGCCCTGACCGGTCACGCCAGCACCACCTTGGAGCCTATACGTGTACCCATTGCCTGTGCTCCGGGGAAGCGGGCGGGCGGGCAACGCAGTACATGTCCCGCGAACTATGAATCAGGCACCGTGGAGTGAGATTGTGGAGAGAGGGCGCCTTCATCTCAGGGGGATCTCCCAGGGACCGGTGAAAGCGCTGGTTAGCGATGCCCAAGGGCGCGCGCGAAGGATACGGCTGTGTGCGACTCGTCCTGCGGTGTCGTCGGCGCAGAACGGTACGGTTGAGGCCGGAATGCTGGGACGCGGCGAGGGGCGGGCGGAGTAGGGCAGACGTCGCGGGTCGTCGCAGGCAGGGTGGCAGGCTTCATTGCGCGGCGCGGCGAGTGCTGGTCCAGAGCTGTTGTGTTTCTGAGCGTTCCCGGGGCCCTTGGGCGGTGTGTGCCTCGACGCAGAGGCCGAGAGGCAGCACGTCCCGGGGTTGCACAAGGGTTTTGTGAAATGTGCAGTGATAGGGGTGGGGCGTGTTGGGCGTTTGTTCAGCAAGGACAGCGCGTGCTCCCGTGCTCTGCAACTTATGTAATCCCCACAGGCATTGTAGGGCTAATGTCGGGGAAGCGGTGAGGAACGCGGCGGGCGGCAGGACTGGTTCCAGAACGGCGGGCGCTTGCGAGGAACGCTCCACTCTGCGATGCTGGGCTGGTGTTGAGTGCTGAGCGACATCGGGGAGCTCGCTGGCGTGCCGATCGCAGATCTGTTGGAGATTTGAGCCTCTCCCTTTGCGCTGAGGACAATGGCTGCGGTCTGGATAGGAGACCAGAGCCGCGCGCGTCGCCCGAGCAGCGGCGCCCACGAGCTGCGCGACAGGATCCCGGCGGCTGGGCGCAACTGGTGGTGAAGCGTGGATTTTGGCCTGCAGCTGCGACGCTGTGGGCGCTCGGGACGGGGCCGGGCTGGAAACGGGCCAGTCCGGGAGGCGGGACGCCGGGCGGCGGGCTCGGGGTCGCCTGGGCAGCAGCACGCGTCCCGGCGGAGGGGAGGGGCGGCGGCGGCGAGATGAAACGCGCACCGTGGTGGAGGAGGTGGTTGGTGGTGTGAGCTTCGGGTGCTGCCAGGCCCGCCGCAGTGGAAGTTGCCCGGCCTTGGAGCTGCTGCTTGGTCGCGCCGGCCCGCATCCACCAGCTTCAGCTCTGGGCCGCCCCTTTTGTGGGGTCTGCCGCGATCCTCGCACCTCGATGTGCGCGGTGGGGACGCGGCGGGCGCCGGCCTGACGTCGACTGCCGCGCGCGAGTCATCCGGCTGCGCAGTCACCGGACTGCCGTCCAGCTGCCAGCTGCCCTCCACCACCTTGCCCGCTCGACGGGCGCAGCTCCCTCTCGTCGCCGCTTATCTCAGGCCAATCGCTGCCGCTCGCTTCGCGCGCAAACCCCTCGCGAGCCCCATCCCACCACCACCGCAACCATGATGTGCCGGCGTGGGGGACGCGCTCCATCGCGCTGGTTGGCGTCGGCCGCTACTCCGAGCGGGACTGAGGTTTCCCCCGCTGGGGACTCCGCTTTCATCATCATCAAATTGTGCACCTCAGGTACCGTGCCGAGGTCAGATGAGTGGCTGCGACGGCTGCCAGGTACCCACCAAGCGTCACACTGCCTGCTTCACGCCACCCTCACGCTGCCGTGGCCAGAGCAAGAGCAGTCACCCGAGATGCAGAGTTTGGGAGCATGTTGTGTGTTCATCGTTTCCATTCAGCGGCCCTCAGCCCGCTGTGCGCCTACATACAGCCATGCGCTGTATAGCGCGCTCCGGCTCATCTGTGCCGGAGAAGAGGTGGAGAAGAGAGAAGTTTACGTACGACATGGACAAGCGCTGCAAATGATTCCCCAGACCCAGCCCGTCCCATGCATCCCATGCACCAGTCCCAATGTTCAGCATGACACCTGCACCTTGCTAATCCCAAAGCAAACCGCCACGGCCATACCCAAGCAAACATGTGACTCCAGCCCAAACGGCATCGACAGAGTCCAGAAGCGTAGACAGAAAGGAAATGCTTTTTTGATCACACAGCGCACGCCCGCATCCGCCCGGCGCGCAAGAAAGGAAAATCCCCAAAAAGAACAGGTCGAAGCGCCTTCACTGTTTCGATTTTTGCGCCATGCCATTCCATCGCCGAACCGGGGTTTGAATGCCAGAAGTCGAGATTATGCCGTTAAAATGCGTAAGGATGCAATGCGTTACTCCGGTTCGACGCATGCCGAGTGCGAAATGTGTTGTTTGTATAGGAAAATAGCTCTTGCTCTTTTAGTTTTTCTTTTTTTTCTTTCTTTGGTATGTCAGGGAAGACATGACAAGGCTGGACAGATATATCCTCCGTCGGCGAGGCACCTCAGCTCCTCAGAAACCAGCGTAGACATCATGATGGTGTTCGCAGGTGCAAGCCAGCGCCGATACAAGGATCCCTGTTCGAATGAGGCAGCCAGTGGTGGAGCATCTAAGCCGACTGCTTCCGTCTCCGGATGTCGCGAACTTGGTCGAAGGCATGGGCGTAGCTCCTCAGTTCGCTAGCGGCCTGAGCGGAAAGTCCCTGGGTGGCAGAGGCAGCCATCGACGTCAACGATGTTTGAGATGATGAGGGCGTGAGGCTACGCTTCGAGTCGCTGGCGGTGGACGAAGTCGAGGGCGAGGACGAGTGAGAGAAGTATTGTTGCCTGGGCGAGTAGAGGTTGGGGCTGGAAGGTGCTGAGGTGGTGGTCTTATAGGCGGAGAAGTAGAAGCCGGAGCCGGAGCTGCCAGTCGAAGAGGCATACGACGAGGCAGCGGAGGTGTAGCCTGTGTAGTCGGTGGCCTTGTCCAGGTCGGCCAGGCGGCAGGCCTGTGAGCAATAGGCACCGTGCTCGATCTGCTTGTCGCAGGTGAGGCAGAAGTCGTGGGACCACTCGGCAGCCATTGTGAAGGGCGGTTTTGTGTGCGTGGGTGGTTTGGAGCTCTTGGTGGGGAGCAGAGGAAACGAGGCCGGCAGCTTGTTGTCGACGTGGGCGAGAGGGGAGGTTAAATGAGGCGAGGTGTGGTGGTGGCAGATGAGTCAACCGGGGTGGATATGGTGTGCTCAGCTAGAGACCGAAAATAATGTTCGCGATGGCAGCGCAGGATTGCCTCATGGAAAGCGCGGGTTGAGCGGAGGGGGGAGCGGCGCTCTTGTATGAGGATGGCAGGCAGCTGGCTTTGCGGCTTCGAGGCCTGGTCGACGAATCAAGGACGCGGGCACGGCGGGCGTGCCTCTTTCGCTCGCTGCAGGTGTGTACCCATTCGGCCTTGTGCAAGAAGCAGGGACTCAACATTAGGCTTGCATAGGTGGTGTCTGCTGACAGGGGGGGACGCGCTACGGAAGGATGAGCGAAAAAAACCGCTCTTGCCGCAGCTCCGCCCGACCAGGTCGTGCCTGACGCTGGAGCCAGTCAGCGCCCGCCGTGTCACTACGCTGCTGAGCCCGTGGACTTGGCTCTGACAGAGCTGCGACGCGCTGCGCACGCCCGCGCCCACTGCCCCCTTCCTTGCCCGCCGGCCACGACTTTGCGGGCCTTTACTTTGAACCTGGCCATTTGCAGCCGCTGCCCCACCCAGTTGCTCACCTCACGGCCCAGCGTTGTTGCGTGCGCGCTGCCTGCTGACTGTACCCAGCGCCGCCCACGCCCGTCCCACGCCCGTCACACGCCCTCACCACCGCCGCGACGACACTGCTGCGAACGCAGGGGCGCCTGCTCAGCCCAGCCTCAGCCCGCCAGAGGGAATGCCGCCTGGTCAGGCGCCCGTGAGACGCTTGGAATGTTGCCGCCGCTCGCGCCCCAGGCGTACGCCGCACCCCATCTCCAGCCGCGCGAGCTTATCTCGAGCCCTTCTGGATAAAGCATAGGCGGCGAGCGGGTGCCGGGAGCCATGCTCAAGTGCCCGCGTGTGTCGCTCTGCTGCTGCTCGACCGTCACGCTAGCCCGCTTCGAATGCTGCAAGCACCCGAACTGGAATCGAGAGGTGTTTGGCGCCCTGGCCTCCCACGTCGACGAGCTCGCTGGATCGCGTCCCAGTGTCGGCACCCGCTGCAAACTGTAGCCATGCTCCACGAAGAGCACCGGGCAAGGCAGCCGCTCAATTCCTACGGCCACCCCGCCACACCTGAACGCCTCAAGCCCAGCGTCTCCGCCGTGCGACAGGTCTTTTTGTCGGCCAAATCTACGCCGGATCGGCAGCGTCCAGTGGCAGAGGTGGTGAGCATGTGCAGCAATTTCGGGACATGCAGCACACCAAGTGCAGAGCAGGCCCAGGCACGTCCTGGCGCCAGCCTCTCAGGTTGACGCGCAGCTGGTGTATTGGATCATCAGCCAACAAGGTGCTGGCGTCGCGCTGGGATGGCACAGGCTCTATCCGCCTGTTGAACAACCCCCCCCCCCCACGCTAGACCCTCATGAGGCACCGGAATGGTGGATCGCTGCAGTCTTCCACGCGCTGCATCATAGTGAGCCTTTCGTGAGCCGTGCACTTATCGCCTTTGGCATTCTTGAGGCCGACTTCTTCACCCCGGAGCCGTCGTCCTGCTCGTTGCCCGGCGTCCTTGCATGTTGGGAGGGGCCAGGTGATGCCTCACGCGGCAGGCAAATCAGCGCTCAGAACAACCCCGGCTATCCTCACACGCAGTGGCTGAACGGCCTGGGTCTGCCTTGTCCCTGCCCCACGCCCCGCGGCAGTTGGCGAGCGGCGAAACGACGACTGGCCTGATTGCCCAGTCGCGCTGGAGCTCGAAGAAATTGCAGCGATCGGCGCCAGGCGCTCCTTGATCTAGAGCAGTTGGCCGTGTGGCCTCCTCGTGCGGCCCCGTTATTGCGGCAAGAGCTGGTGTCTCAGCATCCATGGCTATCGTCATTGCTGTCGCAAGATCATGCACGCCAGCAGCAGCGGAGACGGCTTCCCAGGGGCGCATGGTTGCCGGACACAAAAAGATGGTTGCCAGCCGGCCGACGCACCGCAGAACAAGTAGGGTATAGCGGATGTTTCGATAGCAGAGCGCTTGCTATAAGAGGAGCCCGGCAGATCTCCATAATTTAATTTACTTTTTCTTAGATCTCCTAGCGCCACACAACAGCAGGTTGAAAGACGCGGAGAGCTAAGGACGGGCGTACCCGAGGCGCGGCTTGGGCGCCAGGTGCGCGTGCTCTGGCGCAGCAAGAACGCGCGCGCATGGAACAAAAGGACTGTCGCGATGTGCTTTATCTCGCTTCTCTCTCTCCGGCCGAACAACATGCTTTCTGTGTGACCCGGAGCACGTCCCATATTGTCACGGTCACGCCGCCGTCGATAGTTGCCGTGCCGTGCCGCAGAGCGAGCGCCGGGGACGCGCGGGATCCCTGGCGGGCGTCGGCGGCCGAGAACATGAGGAGAAGAAATTTTTTCTGCTCGATGGCAGATCTGTCGTTGCTGTCATGGCGCAACACGGGTCTCAGGCGCACGCCGGCAGAGGGCTGGAAGGCTGGATGGCCGACGGCTGCCAGAGGGCGACACATAATCTCCGTGGCCGGAGCGTGCAGCGCAGTCGGCCGGCTTCATGGCCTTTCCATGAAATGCAAACAGCATGCGAAGCGCCCCTCTGCGGTGCGACGCCGCCAAAGCATGCTGCTCGAACGCAGCGAGCGCGTGCGTCAGTGGTGGCACAACGACGCACGACTTCTCCACACTTTTCTCTAGCAGCCGCGCCTATCCGGCAGCCCCGGCCGGCGAGATGCGGAGAAGCCCTGAGCAGGTTCATTGACGCTGCCATTGACTCGCGCGCGCGGGCGTCCCTGCAGCAGCACTGCACCATCCCCCTTTTCCATCCGAAGATGCGCATCGTGGCCGCCGTCGAGGCCGCTGACGCTGGAGCCCATCATGACCATCGTCATCACCGATGGCGCGCATGCAGCCTCGCTTGCATCTGCAGCATGGAGCCACAGCCCCCCTGTGCGACGGGCCTTGCCCGGTCCGTCTACGCTCTCCGCGCCGCTGCTGCTACGGGGACGGGTGGCAGGGGGCGCCGAGGATCGTGCTGACGGCACGAAAATATGGGGTGCATGTCGAACCAGCCTCTGGCGAGCGGCCGCCGAGCGCTACCCTCCGGTCATTCCACCGGTCGGAAGACAGCAGCGCGCAGCGTCCGGCCGCTTGGCTCCGCCCGCAACGGAGCGACGTACGGGCACGACGCACAGCTGGTCCCAGCCGCCGGGCCCCGTCGGACGCCAGGCTCAACGAAACGGGGCGGGCGAGCGTCCGTCGGTGGTCGGCGCCAGTGCCAGCAGCCTGCTCCGCGTGCAGTTGCAGGAGTCAGACCACGCTTGCTCGAGCGCTCCACCCACGGAGCGCTGGGCCAATCCCCAGGCCGATCAACGGGGCGAATGTTGGGGGAACTGCGCGCTGGGAGAGGGGCAAAATGTGGAGCAGCCCGCCAGGTCCTTGCAGTCGATCGCGTGGAAGGGGGCGCCGGACAGCCACGGTAGAGCAGCCACCACTACTGCTGCCAGCGCTGCGCCCGCCGCCGCTTCGCCCCGCGCCGACTCGTCCCTTCTTGCAGAATTTTTTTTTGCCTTCTCCTCCGCCCTACTCACTCCTGCCCGGGCTTCCCGCAACCGTTCCCGCAAGCCACCGCCTCAACAACTCTGTTTCCGGCACACCTCTCGGCGCAGCTTACGTACGGGGTTCGGTTTGCGCGCGCCAAACCGAGAGCGTGGCGGAGCCAGTCGAGAGGCTTTTCAACACCAACAAAAGCGCCAGCCACTGCAGTCCTCATTCGTCGGTAGCCGGAGTGGCAGTTACCGGGGGTGGCTCCGGAGTGCGGCAATGGCATGTATGTTCCTTGGCAGGCAGTGCATCTCGAACACGACAAGCGACGCCAGCCAACCGGCCAGCCTGGCCAATTGGTGGCCTGCAGGACGACGCTGCATCAACCTTTTGCCGCCTGCGTTGATGGGCTCAGCCGCTGCCGTACAGGAACTTTTCGAGCCTATAGGCGGGATGAAGAACGACAACGTGGGAGAAAAAAAATTCTGCGGCGAGCGGCCATGGTACGTGGTTGTGTCGTGCGGCCGGGGCGGGGGGCAGTGATGTGATGAAGCCCCCAAACGAGGAGAGCCGTTGCGGCCTCTGTGGCTGCTGTGTTCTGGACTCGTGGAGACCATGGCAATGGACGTCAGGCTCCCGTTTGCCTTCCACTACCACCCGCCCCCACGGCGTGGATCCGGCCTGGCTAACGATCGCGAATCGGGCGGATTTTCCCTTTTACCCTTTTCCGATGCCTCTGGTCGTCCTTCGGGTTGAAGTATGCAATAATGCAGCCTGCGGATCTTCGTCGGCATCGTGGTGGGAAAGCGACATGTAGGCATTACTTGCCCACGACGGCAGCAGTGATTCCTGAGCCACGCGGATCTGGCCTACGCTACTGCCTTACCCGCATGATTGCCCTCGTCTTCGATGGCGATCCGATGCCGAGTCCTTTTGCCTTTTAGCTCGGCCTGTGTCCGACTCCACTTCTTTGAAACTGGGCAACTGCACACCCTTGTGTCAGGCTGGGACACTCGCGGTGGTATGGCCGTTCCCAAATCCCAACCACGTGGACGAATAACGTCTGGATGGTGATCTATCGCATTACTCAGGCTGTAAGGATGGGGCACCCGAAAACAAAGAGGGCGGATTCCCGTCTGCCCACGCCGAGGAAACACTGAAGGCACCAATGGCAGGAGTGTGCAGAAAAACTCTTCCTTGCCGTCTCTTCTCTTGTTGGCTGGGTAATAATTCCATGCTCGCACGAACGGCTGACAGGGCGAACGTCAACATGCAGTTGGTGGGCTGAAGATCCGCTCCTGCTCGTGCGACCTGGAGCTTCGTTTCCGGGGAAGATGGACACCATGGTGTTCAGCGGATGTCTATCATCAGGCGCATCTCGCATCATTGTGCAGCCCTAGTAGGACAGACGCCTTCACGTCCGGCTATCACACGGTGGCGGGGGCGAGTGGGCGGAAGTCTGTGTATCCTTGCGGGGCAGAGGAAAAAGCCCTCAGTTCATACGTCGGTCTGACTGTGCCAAAGGGCAGGCACTGTAGTTTAGACGGAAGAGCAGAAAGGCCCAAACTATTGCGTGAACGCCGATCTTAACGGGCCGACTGCATCACGGCATCTTGAGTGCCAATTGTGACTCAATCGTCATTGATGGCGTGTCGCAATCACGAGGCAGGACTTTCCACAATAGCGAATCACGCGTTGCTCAAAGTCTGCTTGAGCACAGCTCGGAGACGGAGCATACTAGTAGTACTGCAGGTATGCCCATTCCGATCGATCAACGCGAGCTATTTCTGAAAAGACCTATCAGCAGAGTGCCGGTAGAAAGTACGTGGGTCGCCGGTTGGGTACCCTGTACACGAGAGACTGAGGTGCGCGGCCTGATGCAGGAATGGAACGAGCAGCGTGGTCATCACGCCGGGGCGAATGCCCAGACTCCGGTGTTTGTATTACGTTACCACTTCAGCGCTTGACGGAAGGGCTTGTGAGAAGGCAGAGATGTAGTTGCCGGCTTCGTTGTTACTTCAAGGTCCACATTGGCCCTGACGTCGATGAATCCACGTAGCGCCACCAGCACGAATAAGGTTTCAGCACGGTCATGAGCCCCTACAATTAGTCAAAGAGCACTACAGCACAAAAAAACAAATGTCGGGGCGATGGATTCGGGTCCACGAAAGCGTCTCTCATTGGCTTTGCGGACTGGGTAATGTCTTGCACAACCAGTCCGCAACAAGTTCGACGTGTGGATCATTCTTGCCACTAATTTCCTGAAGCAACGGCCTCCAGTCACCAATTTCGTGAAGCTTGAGTCCGTGGAGGACGCTTTGCGCAGCAGTGGGTGCACGTGACGCTGAGTCCAGGGTCACGGATGCTTCGTGGATGGCCCCACCGTGGACGCTCAGGATTACGTTGGTCTAGAACGTGAATTAGCGCTCATGACACTTCATCTGCCGGGATGAAAACTGTGACAGCAGAAAAGCGGGCTCGGGATGGCAGGGCTTCGTCATTGCGAATGGGAAAGCGTACCGACAGGGGAAGGCCGACAGGGAGTGCGCTCGGGGCTGCATCTGGGACTTGGTCTTGAGCAGGGACAGAAAAGGTGAATTTCGGTGTTTGAAGATATGTCCAGTCAAGAGTCTGGTCCGGCGTTAGCACAGGACAGGCATAAGTGGAGTCTGAAACGCACCTTCATTTCGTCGCAGCCTTTCCGCAGCTCCGGCAGCTGAAGCTGCTCGTCCCCAAGCTCAACGGCCGACGGGCCGGCGGAAGGAGTGCCGTACATGCGGCCGAACTCGTGCTGAACAGCGCTGGCAAAGGGTTCGTTTGCAATGCCGATGTTGCTGACGGGCGAGCTGACACTTTCCACGCCGAAGGCCTTGATGTACGGCTTTGCCGGCGAACGCAGGTACTGAGGGATGATGGCCAGGTTGGGCGAGGAGAGCAAGCATGTGCCGTGATGCAGCGCCCTGCCGCGGACAAGCTTGTAGGCCGAGCCGGAAACCTTCAGCGGACGGGCATCGGCGGTAAAGGGCGTGCGATGCGTGTCGTCGGCGGCGACGGTGGCTGCAGAGCGCGAGCCTTGGTCCAGCACGATGTCGTGGCGCTCGTTGACTCTGGCCCTCTCGATGCCCAGCCGTCTCAGGGCACGCACCACCATCTCGGCATGCTTGTCGCGGGTGAAGGCGGCGGGCGGCGAGATGACGGACCAGTTGAGGTTGCCCTCGTCGTGGAAGACGGCGCCGCCACCAGAGCGTCGGCGCACCAGGTCGACGGCGCCACCGCGCAGCAGGCCTAGGTTGACCTCTAGCCAAGGGTTCTGGTTGCGGCCGATGACAATGCACGGGCGGTTGGCGTACAGAAAGAGAACGACCGAGTCGTGTGCGGACTTCTGCAGGAGATAATGTTCGATGGACAGGTTGACGTACGGGTCGCGCGACCGCGAGACGAACGCGTGCACCTGAGCGCCCGGGCGCTGCAGCCGGTCAGCCAGCGAGGTGAAGCATCGTGAGGGCGTCGTCGGGAGCCGAGCTGGGCGGCGGCGCAGGTGGGCGGGCAGGAACATGGAGGAGAGTAAGTGGGCGGTTGGCTGGCGGTGCACGCGAAAATTCGAGCCACACCACCCACCACCGGTCCTTCGCCTCGCTGTCCCGCCACACGCCCGCCCGTGCCGTGGATTCAACGTTGAATTAAACATCCCATTCCCACTACCGCTTTCTTTCGTGGACGCTTGCTTCCGGCAACATAGCCGAGTCTTTCGAGTCGCGTACGCCACTAAGTCGCAGTGCAAACTTCGTTTCATACTCTGCCTATCTCGAGGTCGAAACGTCGAGCGCTCTTCGCAACCTCTACCTGGTCAGGATTGAGCAAGCTATCACTGCTAGGTTCGCAATGGATTGGATGGGAGTGTCTGTAGTGCCGCAGGATGATGAATGTTTGTTGATTCAGGCACGCTGTGAATCGAGCACGCAACCTCCGGCATCATGCTGATCCGATCCAGATGCCCCTGAGAGCCCAAAAGCAACATCAGCCTCCGCCGAATACTAGAGGTTGTACACGACCCGTTGACGCCTGACTCCCTCCATGTTTGCAAGGCAATGTCAAACATGATGTGCTCAGGGATCCAGGAGGATGGGCGATTGATCGACGAGTAGGCAATATACTCGATACTGATTGATCGGACAACGATCCCTGCGTGACCATGGCGCCCTGACTGAACATGCGGCAATACCCGCTGCATTACCTTGAAAGGCAATTCTCCAAAGCTGCGACAGTTCGTGGTGACGGCGTCTGATGGTACCCGTAATAAACCTTGTATTCTATTAAACTAGTTTCTACAGTGAAATGCAGCATGTCTGAGTCCCCTTTTGCGGGTGGCACAGAACCGCTGAAGTACTATCAGCTTTTTTGCTTCTCCACATCTTAAAACACAACCACGAGGTAAAGCACGGCAATGAGGAGCGGCAGTGCACCAGTCCTAGTGTTCAACCCGAGCCCCTCTTTGACAGCAGGTGCCGAGGCAGCCGACGTTTGTGTTGCAGTCGAAGCGGCAGCTGTTGCGGAGCCAGAGCCGGATGCCGATCCCGAACCCTCCAAGGGACCACCGGCCGTAGTCGAAACTGAGCTGGAAGAGCTTTTTGCACTCGAGCTGGCAGATGCAGTAGAGGTCGGACTAGCTGAAGTTTCGGCTAGAGAAGAGCCGCTGGTCTTCGTGCCGAATCCGATTCGGGACTTGTCATAGTCGAAAACGGTATATACATTCTTCAGAAACACGGCACCTACCAGCCATTGCTTCTCACCGAAAGTCCGGCGACCGACGATGTTGCTTTGGCAGTTGCCGTCACCCACGCTGTTGCCCACGTAATCCTTGGCCGAGATGTTGTAGGCAATGTCGCCGAAACTGAGTTGCAAGGGCTTGGTGGTGCTGCAGGGTACGGTGAAGATCTCGCCGTTTTGGGACGACTGCGGAATAAGCTTGTGCAAAGCGGCAGCATCGTCGCCAGGAACGAGGATGTAAGAGGTGCCAGTGTCGATGATGGCGGTTCTATCGGTCAAGCCAGCTGAGGTGCCGTCGAAGGAAGTGTCGGCAACTGGAAGCTCCCAGAAGCCACGGTCGTTTTCGAGGGTGCTGGTCCACGCGAGATCGCCATCGTAGCGGTCTGGGTTGGGGGCGCCAAAGTTGAGCTCCCCGTCGTCGAGGTCATCCGAGCTGCGCGAGAGGTGAATGCCGTACAGCTTGGCTGGAATGAGAGAGGCTTTGGCAAGGGCGTCCATGATCGTGCCGTCCGTGACGTCATTGGTGGTTTTGTCGGCCCGACCCAGTCCGAGAATGCCATCGATGGGATACGAGGAAAACTCGGATGACGCAAACCCGGCCAGACCGAATGTTAGGTCTACGCTAAAATTGGAGATGTGGACTTCGTCGGTTGCAAGGGTGCCATTGACGTTACCAGTGCCATAAGCAATGGAGAACGTGTTGTCAGTGGTCTGGGAACGGTTGGTCAGCAGACTGTCGAAAGAATGTTGATAGATAGATAAGAGGTGCCCACCTTGAGCGAGCTCGAGTCGCCAGAGCCAAGAGTGTTGTGCTTGGCGCATGAATCGGTAGTACACTCGGACCCCATAACCCACGTGTTAGCAGCGCCGGAGTCCAGGAGGAGATGGTACTCGTTGTCGCTGCTTCCGAATCTCAGGGTGGAGAAATAGGAGAAGTCATTGCCGCCCGTGTCTACGGCAACGCTGTCCGTCTGGGTCGGCTCGGTGGCGGTGACGATGTTGAACTGGTTGTCACGCTGGGTACGAGTGCGGCGGATGGGCACAGCGAAGGAGTGGGCGGCGGGCTCACGGCGCGCACGCAAGGGGCTCGCATCGAAGGCATACGGGTAGAAGGCGGTGGCCAGCGGCAAGGCGGAAAGGACAGCAGTGCAGCTTGCGAGGAAGCGGAAGGGGACCATGGCGGATCGCTAGCAGATCTGGAGAGAACGAGGGAGCATCGGTACCGAGTGCAACGCACTTAAGCAGACCCGGTGGAGGAGTCGCGAAAGACACACAAAGGCGAGGCTGAAAGAGACTGTTTCCGGGGTAGAACGAGCGGCTGCGAGCGGTGCGGCCGGGCTCAAAGCGCAGACTGCCGCTTTTTGAATGCTGAGGACACGCGGCGGGCGGAAAAGTCTGCAGCCACTGGGGGTTTAGAGGCAGGAGAAGTGGAGGGACGGACGTCACTTGGGCGTCGAGGGCCGCCTCCCGTCCACGAGGGAGCCGGCGCGGGTTGTCTGGCGCAGCGCGACACAGCGATCTGCAGGCACGCGGGCTGCTGCGAGGCGATGGGTGCGGGCCTTGGCTGCTGACTAAGGCACGGCGTGCCCCCCCATTTGCGAATTGCTGCAGCAGTGAAACGCCCCAGGCCCAAGAACGCATCCCGTTCGGCCCTCGACTCGTCAGCAGCAGACATATACGACGGCCAGCCGGCCCAGCGCTGCGCTTACCATCCGCACGACATGCGTCTGGCCCGCAGCTCCAGAGTAGCGCAGCCCATGCGCAACGGCTGGCGACGATCGCTTGTGGAAGGAGAAATGGCGCGCCCGCGTCCGGGGGGCCCCCTATCGCCATAGCCGTCAACGCGCGCGCTATCAAATATTGAGCGCACAGCCAGGGCGCGGTCGCACGTCGAGAGTCGCTCGCTGTTGTCGGCGGCCAGCGAGGCGCGAGGGGATCCGGCGGGCTGCCGCCACCGGGGTGCTGGTGCTGGTGCTGGTGCTGGTGCTGGTGCAGCCGGGGCGGCAGCAGAAATGGCCGGCCGACCAGGCGAGCAATGGCGGAGAGGGCATCGCGGGGCTGGGCTCATGGTGAGATATCGGGTGAGGCGAGGGCTCGCTGGGTGGAGGCATGGTGCGCAGCTGGTGCGATCAGCCCTCGCGCATGCGGGGAGACTTGACCGGCGACGGACGACGATTCGCAGCTGAGGCGGGCGGTGTGGGAGGGGTGCCACAGTGCGTCCAGAAAGCGGGGCACTGGCCACGCGCTGCCCAGAGCTCCTGCTCCCGCTGTCCGTGAGCTCTCAACAAGCTGTGCCTGGCAGCTCCCTCATTCCTACGGCCTGATAAGCTTGTCCGGAAGTGCTTCGTGAATCGCTGTGCTCACTGCCGCCGTATAAATCGTGCCTGCCCCCAAGCGTCGGGCCCTCTCGCCCCAACTCCCCAACAACGCCTGTGCCGTCCCGTCCTATCTCGCTCAACAGCATCATCACTTGCGAGTCATTGGTGCTCCTACTCTTCCTTTAATTCCTGCCGCCTGAGATCATCTTCTCATCCGCCCCCCTCCGCGTCCGTCTCTGTCCCCCGCCAAAATGTCTGCCAACAGAGCTTCGTCCATGCGTGCCCTCAAATTCCTGTCCGCCCACAGTCGCCAGGTCGTCCGCAGCCGCCAGACCCGCGGCCTGCACATGACCGGCCCCGCAACCTTTCCGTCCCCTCTGCTCACCGCCGAGCGTCCCACCATCAATCTGCCCAAGGATGTTGCCGGCCTTCGCGCGGAATGTGCCCGGAGGCAGCTCCCCACTGCCGGATCCAAGTCTGAGGTAAGCCACCCCTCCGCTCCTCCGCTCCCGTACCACCACACTGGATACGCTCCCCTGCCATTCGACCGCTAACGCACCCCTACAGCTTACCGAGCGTCTGACCGCCGCTTCGTTGCAGGCACGTGGCTTCAGCTCTGTCATGGAGAACAGCAAGCGTCCCGCCGCCGACGGCCCCGCTGCTGCTTCCGCCCAGCCGGCCCGCCACTTCAACACCAGCCGCTCTCTGAAGACAGTGAATGACACCTCCACCATCGACTTTGCCTACCTGCCTGAAAGCAACGTCGAGGCCGAATCATTCAACCCGATAGTTCCGCGACTTCCGGATGTGCACTTCAACTCCCCTCTTGCTCAGACTATTGAGGAGGCTGAACCTGTAAGCAACACCGCATCCCTGATCCGGGACCTGACTGATGCTGACGTGACTGTCTTGCAGCCACAGCCCATGCGTCCGGTGATCAGCACTGTCTCAGCCGATATGACGTACATCCATGCTCCGTCTGCTCTGGCGGACGTCGTGGACAATTCTGCGATCGATTTCCAAGGCTTTGCCAGCGCCGCTACTTCGGCTGCGTCTAAAAGCGTTGCCCAGACCGAAAGTACCATCAAGAGGGTCTGGAACGGTTTCCTAGACGATCTCCTCCCCTCCAAGGCCGCCGGTCTCGCTGCGAGTCGCTAGGATGATCAGAATACGTTGGCGCTGCAAGTCTTAGCAACGCAGTAGAGTTCGTTTCCTAAGCGAAGCACAACCATAGAGACTGCACTGTTGTTTGTCCGGCAGGTTGTTTTGTTCAATTTCACTCGTTTCAATGTCGACCCTATTATGAACCGTTGGTCCATTCGCTTTCAATTCCTGGTAGGAGACATCAAGAGAGGCATTTCATCGGCGGCGAGGCTCAGATTGTCACCTTGCGAATGACAGAATAGCACATGCAAATCATCGGCCTACAAGAAAACGCTGGACTTCTCAAGTGGCATATAAGCCTAGAGTGACAGTCCATGAAACATGAAAGGATAAACGTCCATTCGCTGGCCGGCCAACACCTGGCTTGTCAGCTTCATCTCCGATCTCAGATCCACAGATCTGCTTCAGAACCGAGACTAATTTAACCTCACACATACACAGTACTATTCATCAGCAACATGTGATATCACCAGAGCAGATGAGTGTCTAAAAGCAAGCACTTGCCAAGCTTAGCGCCTAGTCTTGGCATCCAATTAACGCACCTCAAGAAGGCGGAGAAGATTAGCAGCACCGTAGCGAAAAAAGAAGTATATCTCGCGTTTCGTTGATAATACAGCTGCACCAAAGGCGGAGAGAGTAAGAATGCCCACGGGCGTGAAATCGCTGAATTGCAAGCCCATAGTCTAGGCATTCATTCAGACTTGTTGTCCACTGACGCCGATCTACCACCCGGAGACAACTGGGTCTATGTCAAGAACATTGCACGAATTCAGAGCCGTCTTACTCTTAATGCAGACCTTGACCAATCAAGTTTGCCTCACGCATCCCCGCTCGAGGCCCCTCAGCCCGTGCCGTCATTCGAAGGCAAAAGCTGTAGTCTGCCTACCGACTCAGGCTCAGGAGCCCTTCGACGTACCTCCTTGCGTCAATACCCACACCCTCAGCCAGGCCACGCGGACCCCATCCGGCCGCTGAGCCTCCTGTAGCCGCCGCGCTGCTACCGCCTCCTAGGCCAAGGCGCCAAAGACTGCTTCCACTGCCGCTAGCCCCACCGCCATGCCTAATGTTACGGACATTGGGTGGGCCCGCTTCGCGTGAGCGTCGTATAAGGAGCGCCTCGCGGAGAGTGGCCGTAAGAAGATTTCGCGATTCCGTCACCGTGTGATTGACTGGGTGTTTCATGGATACGGCCTCCTCCTCTTCAGGCTCGTGCCTGAGAGTTGACGTGGAAAGGTGTTTCAAGGAGGATGCAGATGCTTTCCCTGATAGACCTCTCCCCTCTGAGGCAGAAATAGCTGGTGAAGTGGGCATTGCCATACTCTCCGGCAAGGAGCTGGACGGCGGAAGGCGCATCCAGACAAGCCACCACCCACGGTTGGTTTTTGCCGTGCGCTCAATGTCATTGGGTGCCCGGCGGGCACTTCCAAGGGTAGCAAGAATCTGTGAGTGTACATTTAGTGCCTCGACACGGGTCCAGCAAGGGCCATTCATCGTGCCATTGGTCGTACTGAGCCCTTCGGCGCCTGCTGTTCCTGGCTCGGGAATATTTGGAATGCTGCTGTGGACAGTCAGGTGAAGTGGATCGTAGATAAGGTCGTAGATGGGTTGTGCATTTGGTCCCGATCCGCCCGCAGTAGTGGAATATGGATTTGAAGACGCAGCGATACGTGCAGCAACGCGATTGGGCGAGGTGCTAACAGTAAGAGGCTTGTGCAAAGGGGCCAAATAACTGTGGAGATGGCGGTAGAATGCAGGATAAGAGAGAGTTGCTGTGCGGGATTCGAAAAGCATTGTTGTAATGAATGGACGATGCTGTTGAACGTGTTAGCTATCTATAACAGCAGGATTCTTTTATTTATTTCTTTTACTCACAACATAAACCACAATACGCAACCTTTCGTGTTGAGGCGGTGGTTGTGACACGGTATTTTCTGATGACTGCTCGTCATCCGACTTCTCTTTCTGCTTCTGAAGCTTGACATGCAAAGTCCGCAGCAGCGTGCGGCTTTCCCAGCTGGTGCCGGTACTAGCCTCTTCTTCAGTGCCTGCGTCGTTGTCGTCATGCATGATGACCTCTTCAAGGTCCCCCTGAAGACCAATCAGGAAGTGCCCGTAATTCTCTCGCCTGATTTGAGCCTTCGCGGCTTCTTCAGCAGGATCAACATCAGGCTGAGGGTCTACGTGGCGCATGGATGCCTGGTGCGTCTTTTCTTGATCCTCGTCGGTTTGGCCCGCGATGCTCTGCCCTGACAGCCGCTGCTCGGGCTTGGAGTGGTTCCCACCCCAGGAAGTACTGTAACCCCAGGTTAAATACTTCATCCAAGTATCACCATCAGGCCTCTCTCGCTCATTTGCGGTCTGTTCTTGCTCCTGACCGGCTTCCGCGGCATTAGAAGCTTGGTCAAGAGATTGCTCTACTGCTGTGACGATGGGGCGTGGGATTCCGGGGGGCAGGGAGCTGGAATTTCGTGATGAAGCCCCTTTCGCGCTCTTCTGAGAAGGTGTGCGCTTGTGTGGCTCTAATCGATTGGTTGGCTTGCTCGTCCGCTCGCGACGCCTTCGTCTTCGACGATCAGAGTGTGGGTTTTCTTTGACACCATAGGCATGATCACCATACGTATACAGCCATTGCATCCAATTGGAAATGGCGCATAGCGAGGAGCGCGATACCGCGCCCACGCCGGAGAAAATCACACCGTCGGCCGGCTCTGGACTGCGACCAGCGCCCATCCATGGTTCCTCTTCATCGGCAGGCACGAGCGACTGATTTTGACGACTGGCAGGGTGTGGCTCGCCAAAGCGACAGACGACCATGTCCATCATGCCGTCGGTCCTGTTTGTGAAGTCCTCAAACACCTCTCTCTCCCCACTTCCCCACTCTTCCTCGCCCACTCCCATGCCCAGCTCTCCGCCAGCAGCAAGCTTCATTGCAGGGTAGATGTCGCAAGCCGGATTGCCGTGCAGTAGGACATCCCAGTCCTTGGAAAAACGCGACCAAAACCGCTCCAGAGTGCTGCAGAACTTGGGGCGGGGCAAGCGCACGTATAAATCGGCAAGCGACGGACCATGATGCAGGCGAAATATGGAGTGGGCTCGCAGCAGCTGGCGCAAGAGAAGCTCAGGAGGAGCGACCTCGCGGGCCGAGTATTCGATTGCCGACTGGTCCTTGGAGGAACTCGGGGCGGCAGGGAGACGCGTCAGGTCGATTGACTAGGTGCGCGTTAGAGCGGAGCGCGTACGGCAAAAAGGGCGCGACATTACAGCCAGGACCCACCAGTCCTTCTCGAGCTCGTGCATGACGACACGCGATTTCTCGGTGTCGACATGGTCCACGGGCTCACCATCGGAGAAGCTCCTGAGGTCGGTCAGACAGAGGCGGCGGGAAGTGGGCGGCGGGCGTACCTGGCGAAATCAATCATTCCCTGGGCCAGGCCGATCTGGCGCAGGCGCTCGTTCTCGTCGTCGTCATGGCGGCGAGTGGTTTTGTTGGAGTGGTAGAAGACCAGCTGATCGCGAAAAGCGTCGTCGTTGGCGGCCAGAGCGGGGCTGAAGATGGCAAGGAAGGCCAGCTGGGCGGGCACAACCCTGGCGGCCATGGAGGGCAGAGTGGGAGGAGGAGGTAAAGGCGGCGGTCAAGCAGCTTGGCTGGGCGATTGCGTCACGCAGCCGGGCGTGCGATGCGGCACTGCGAGGGCGGAGCGCACGGGGGCCGGGGTGCGCAGCAGGCCAGGTTCCAGGTGCCAGGGAGAGGTGGAGGAGAACGGAGAAGAGGGCGAGGCAGCCATGGGGCAAATCGAGGCAGAGCTAAAGCGACGGGTTGGAGAGCAGCTGCAGCTTCCTGCTTCCTGCTTCCTGCTTCCTGCACGCCATTCCCGCTGATCGCCGCACGCTTAGCCCAACACCACCCACCAACCTACATCCATGTTGTCGCCCTCCACCTCCATCTCCGTGCTCCGCCGCCTCGCTGCGCGCTCATACCGCTCCGCCGCCCAACCGCTGAGTCTGCTCTTCTGCGGCTCCGACGACTTCAGCATCCACGCCCTGCGCGCCCTGCACCGAGAACACGTGAGCAACCCGCGCCTCATCGACGCCCTCCATGTCGTCCATAGGCCCGGCAAGCGCACAGGCCGCGGCCTGAAGCAGATCCGCCAAGGTGTGCCCCAGGATGTGTTGTGCCGCCGTTGCAGAGCTCACATCCTCAGTCCCCATCAAGGCCGCAGCTGAAGAGCTCGCCCTTCCCGCCCATGAGATCGACACTTTCACAGGCTGGACTCCCCCGGCGCCCTTCGATTTGGTTGTCGCCGTGTCCTTCGGACTTCTTGTGCCGCCGCGCATCTTGAGCCAAGCCACATACGGCGGCCTGAATGTCCATCCCTCCATGTTGCCTGATCTCTACGGCCCTGCACCTGTCCACCATGCCCTGCTACGAGGAGACACCAGCACGGGCATTAGCGTCCAAACCCTGCATCCCAAGCATTTTGACCAAGGCATCGTGCTGTCCCAGACCCCTCAGCCCGGCATTGGAATCCCCGACGTCGACAACTGCACTCCCCAGCGCCTCATCGATCATCTAGGCCCCATTGGAGGCGCTATGCTGGTCCAGGTCCTCCGGGAGCGCGCTTTCATCCCTCCTTTGAAGAGTGCAGCCGCGAAATCCGAGTCTGAGCCGCGCCATGCTTCGAAGATTACGAAAGAGCATAGCCATGTAGACTTTCATACCTGGCCTGCCGATCGCATCGTGCGTACATTGCGGGTGGTGGGCCAATTATGGGACGACGCTCTTTATTCAGAGGTTCTGCCTGAGCAAGGCTCTTCGAAGAGGATTGTCATCCATGCGGCGAGAATTGAAACTGGGGCACCGGCAGAAGCGCATCCACCAGGCACATGGTGGGCCGACGACAAGCGTCAACCAGTACCTGCCATCGGCACCGTCACCTGCGATGGCAGAGTGCTATACATAGAGTCTTGTACCATAGAGGGTCACCGCAAGGGAGAGGGCACTCGATTTCTATCCCAAGCGCTTGCTCACACATCTAGGCCAGGTAGATAGAAGCATTCATGTTCTCAATACAGCGTTGTTGTACGCCTTCGACGCCGGTGTATCTCGCGCTCAGAATATACAGCCTTCACCTTAACCTATATACACCCAGTCTCATCAAAACCTCGAAAAACCCTGTGGGAAAAGAGGAAAGAGTACTGCCAGCTGGAGCCGCCATCTCCCCCTATTGCTCTCATTGCTCCAAAAGCTTCGTGCACGACGCGGCCAAGGCCTCGTCGTCGGAATCCAACTCTTCACAATCGGCTGAAGCACTTTCGGTGCCCACCCCCATTTCTTCTACCAAGGCATTCGAAGCCTTGTCGTTCATCGCCTCTCTTCTATCGGCGGGAGGTGTTTCGATATCCTCCGCTTCTTCTTCGTTGGTGTTCAGTCGTGACTTCTTCCGGGGGAGTTTCGCCGTATTATCGGTGTCGCAGTCGGAGGTTTTGCGTTTCGAGCGTCGCGGTGCGTTGGCTTTGTGGTCTGCCCGCTTTCTCTTCTTTTGTTCTCGGTCGGCCTTCTTCCGCATCGTCTCCTCCCTTTTGCGGGCTGCGTTGTCCGCAGCTGCTTTCTTCCTTTTCGCGTTACGCTGCTTGATTTCCTGCTCATCTCTCTCGTTCGACTCCTCGAGGGCCTTTTCAAGTCGGCTGAGCTCTTGATCAAGCTCCCATGCACACTTCCTCGCACCGTCGTTTTTCCTGATGCAGTGGTAGATTTTGGGGTCGCCTTCGCAGACGAACCATGTGTGCGACCTTGCCAGCCGGTTGAATTGGAAGATCGTCCCAAATTGCACCATGCGCCTCATGGCACAGAAGGCGTGGTAGACAAAGTCGCCCTCTTCTGGGATGTCGCTGTAGACATGCATGAGGTTCGTCACATCGACATATTTGGGCTTTTGGCTCGGGACCGACTGGGGAATGGTTGCAGCGGGAACGGCGCCCTCCTCAATGACCACAGGATATTCCTGGCTACAGCCTGTCTGCTGAGGAACAGGGGTCGATATCTGGGTCTCCGGCCATTCCTGAACGCAGGTGAGCTGTTGTGGCGAGACCGTCATGTGCTGCGGCTGAGAGGCTTCTGGATTGGGATTGTTTAAGTCTCTCAGGGCCACGGTGCGGCAAAAGAGCCGGACGGGGTCTATTTTATATAATTCAATGGACTCTCGCTCTTTCAGAGAAAGGTGTGGCACCTGATCCCAGATGGTGCGTTTATCGTCTGCGGTGAGTCTGCTATACCATGTTGCGGTAGCCGTGTCCCATGCGTGGTCTAAGTGGTTGTTATACATATTTAGGTCTTGAAATTGGGGTTGGTTGGTTATGTTTTTGTCGTTGTTGCAATATGGAGACGCTTGCATTTGGGTTGAGTAGTCGGCTGGTGATGTCCAAGTGGGAGAATATTGAAAATCCGCTGGCTGAGGGTCGAAGGCTTGCTCGTTGGTGGCCTGCGAGTCTCCCGTTCTGAATATATCAGAGAAGTTGGGGTAGGGATCTCCCATGGTGTCGGTTGGGTTATTGTTAGTGTTGTGATGTGGAAGAGGTTGATCAAGAAGAGGAGCAGAGGTGCAATGGGGAAAAGGCGAAAATGTGTGAATTTATTCATGGTCTCTTGTGGGGGAAGCAGGTGGAAGTGAGAGGGTATCAGAACCATGGGCCGCGCCACAATCCCAGAACCAAAGCAACCTGAAAAAAAAAATTACGTAGTTATGGGAAGCGTCCCTCTTGTCAACTATTGTGGTACGAAGCGAGGCGATCTGTCTATAGGAGTGATGCAACCACGCTGAATTTAATAGAATTTACAGAGAGTGGTTTATTTGCAAAGGCTTGCTGGAAGCAAATCGGCATAAAACGGCTCTGGATATAGTAAGGTGAGCCATGGTGGATGTCGGGGCGAAGTGGTTAGTCAGACGGCTCTGGCACCCGAGAGCGAGCGAGCGAGCGCGTTGGCGCCCCACCATTACTTAGCTACTACATTCATCGTCACCTCCGCCTCGTGTTAGCCCTCGCCTGCACCACGCAACCTCGTCGCTGAGCCCGCCCGTTTCCTCCGGGCTACCGCGTCCTAGCCATGAGCGTCATCCTCTGCACCGCCGGCTACGACCACACCATCCGGTGAGCCTCCCGCTGCGCCGCCGCCGCCCGCCCACCCACAATTGACCGTCCGCCGTGTAGCTTCTGGGAGGCCCTGTCCGGCATCTGCTCGCGCACCATCCCTCACCCCGACTCGCAGGTCAACCGCCTCTGCATCTCGCCCGACAAGCGCTTCCTCGCCGCCGCCGGCCACCACACGGTCAAGCTGTACGACATCAAGTCCAGCAACCCCAATGCCGTGCTGACCTTCGAGGGCCACACGGCCAACATCACCGGCGTCGCCTTCCACTGCGAGGGCAAGTGGATGGTCACCAGCTCCGAGGACGGCACCGTCAAGATCTGGGACACGCGCACCGGCAACGTCCAGCGCAACTACAGCCACGGCGGCATTGCCGTCAACGACGTCGTCATCCACCCCAACCAGGGCGAGCTGATCAGCTGCGACCGCGGCGGCAACGTGCGCATCTGGGACCTGGGCGAGAACAAGTGCTCGCACCAGTTGATCCCCGAGGACGACGTCGCCGTCGCCTCCGTCACCGTCGCCAGCGACGGCTCCATGCTGTGTGCCGGCAACAACTCGGGCAATGTCTACGTCTGGCGCATGATCCAGGACCGCGACATCACCTCGCTGGTCCCCGTCTGCCGCTTCGTCGCCCACAACACCTACATCACCCGCGTCCTGCTGTCGCCCGACGTGCGCCACCTGGCCACCTGCTCCGCCGACCACACCGCCCGCATCTGGTCCGTCGACACCTCGCAGCCGCACAACGTCACCGGCGCCGAGCAGCTGCCCCTGGAGCGCGAGCCCGGCGCCTTCCCGCTGGAGACGACGCTGCACGGCCACCAGCGCTGGGTCTGGGATTGCGCCTTCAGCGCCGACTCGGCCTATCTTGTCACCGCTTGCTCCGACCACTACGCCCGCCTGTGGGAGCTGAGCTCTCAGTCCATCATCCGCCAGTACAACGGCCACCACCGCGGCGCCGTCTGCGTCGCTCTGAACGACACCGCAATCAACTGATCGCCTTTCCGCCCTTGTGAATTCTTGTTTCTTTCGCGTGCTGATGACTACTATACCCCCGGGCTGTTCCTTGCTTCATGACTGCACAACCCTTTCTTCTTCTTGATTCCGCTTCGTCTTACCAGCGTACTTTGTAATCATTCGTGGGAAAAGGACATGGAAGGCAGTGCCAATGGCGTAAGGGTGAGTCAGGTCTGGGATATGACGCTCATTTCTGGCTCTCGATCTTCATTAAAAACTGTAGATGGCACAAGCGTTTTTGGGTACTTGTACCGATACAAGCACCTGCAGAGCTCTCTCTCTCTCTCTCTCTCTCTCTCTCCACACCCGCTGTAAAAGCTGGTTTGTTGCAATTCATAGAGCAGAAACGGCAGATTTAATCCGACGTTAAGAACCCGCATGGTAGAGGTTGCTGGAAGGCAGGAAGGAAACTACGTTTTCCACGTGTTGGGCGCTGCGCGGGGTAACGAGAAGTATTGCAGTCCGGCGGCTTGTTCTTAATGCCGACGCCTAAAAGAAGAATCCCCGCAATTCATTGTCTCCTGACCACACGAATTCGCCCGCTTGATGGAGTAAGTTTGGTGTCCGGTCGTCTGGGGTCTCGGCTCCATGGATCCGAGGAGCTGCCCTGTCCTGCTCTTGGGAAGGCATACATATAAGCACAAGCAAGGCCGTGGTCCAGCCCTTGCGTTCGATAGCCACCGTTCGACGCAGCAGTCCGAGCATTCTAAGCCATGGCGTCCGCAATGCCTGCCCCAAAGCCCAAGAACCGGCTTGGACACCCTCGAATTCTCTGCCCGAGCGTAGGGGTCAGGGTTTCCCCGCTCTGCCTTGGAGCTATGAATTTTGGTGAGAGCTGGTGAGCCTCAATCCATGTGCCAACGTGCGCAGCAGTAAACACTGACAAGAAGCAGGAAGGTAAACACAAGCTCAACATAGCGAAAGGGAAGAAACCATGAACTAAGTCATCCCAACGCAGGCGATGCTCGGTGAATGCAGCAAAGACACGGCCTTTGAGATGCTAGACTTCTTCGTGGACAATGGCGGCAACTTCATCGACACGGCGAACAGCTACCAAGAGGAGGAAAGCGAGAGGTGGCTGGGCGAGTGGATGACGCTGCGGCAGAACAGAGACGACCTGGTCCTCGCGACAAAGTACACGCAGTTCTACAAGACTGATGCGAAGCTCCGGTACAACTACCAGGGAAATCACCGGAAGAGCATGTACCACTCGCTCGAGAACAGCCTCAAAAACCTCGAGACGAGCTACATCGACATCGTCAGTAACTCAAGCAGGAGCCCACGGCAGACTTCGCGCTGATACCGTGCAGTTCTACGTCCACTGGTGGGATTTCTCAACCGGCATCGAAGAGGTCATGCAGTCCCTGCACCATCTGGTCCAAGCCGGAAAAATCTTCTACCTCGGTGCCAGCGACCTACCCGCTTGGGTCGTCAGTTCGGCAAACAGATGTAAGCTCCCAATCAACCCCCGGTCTGAGGCCATGCGTTGACGTTGAACACACAGATGCTCGGGACCACGGCCTCACCCCGTTTTGCGTTTACCAGGGCAAGTGGAGCGCCGCAGACCGTGATTTCGAGCGCGATATAATCCCAATGGCTCGGCATGAGGGCATGGCGCTCGCACCCTTCGGCGCCCTCGGCCAAGGCAAGTTCAAGAAGGAGGCCGGAGGGGGCCAGGCTCCGGCCGCGGCCGAAGGAGACGCGCGCAAGCTGTTTGTTGAGGTGGACAAGTACAAGCAAGTGTTCAAAGTGCTCGATAAGCTTGCTGAGGAGAAGGGCACACTACCAACGAGTATTGTAAGTCGGTAAGCGCTGCCTGTTTTGGGATGCACGCTTGCTGACCGTCTGAAGGCTCTGGCGTATGTCATGGGCAAGACCCCCTACGTCTTTCCCATTGTCGGCGGCCGTAAGATCGAACACCTCAAGGCCAACATCGAGGCGCTCGACGTCGTGCTCTCTGAGGCAGAACTCGACGAGATTGATGCGTCGGCGCCTTTTGAGCACGGCTTCCCCATGGAGCTCATGTTTGAATTCCACGGGGCGCAAAAGTACAACTCCCGCATGACGTCCAAGGATGTTGTCCTCCTCAAGTGTGCATCGTACTTGGAGGAGCCGGAACCGGTCAAGGTACGTTTCAAACCCGCGCTATCTACCTTCGAGTGCTTCTTGGCTGAACACACTTAGCCTGTCGGAAAGCCCAGGATTTGAGAATCTCGCCAAGTCCCTCAACTAGATCTCTCATTCGAGACGAGCGGTTTGGAGGCTGGAGGACCCTGTTTACAGTGCAAATTGATTGATACACCTGGTTCCTTGCACCTGCTGCCTCCCTGTTTCACTGCTTCCACACCTTGGACACAAAGTCCTCAAAATCTGCCCACAGGGTCTCCGGTACCTCGAGGGCAGCAAGGTGGCCGCCCTACCGATCGTCAGCATTCTTGTTGAACTTGACCCTCAAAGCAACCAAATCCGACATACCTCGTCGTGTTCATAGAAATGTGTGATGTTCTTGTCCTTTCTGACGAAATCCTTCGGCACTGCCCCAATCTCGTGTGGAAACCACGACAATCCTTTGGGTTTGCCGTTGGTGATGGGTTCATACGAAGCCTCTGGCGCACCGGAGAGCAACTGCGATGGATGGATGGATAAGCTGCTGATTCAAATCAACGATGTAAATGCGGAGGCAACACTAACCGGTCGATAGCACCAGATGGACGTCGGGTAAGTGCCGGTGAACCAGTAGATGGACACGTTCGTCAGGATGGTGTCCAGCGAAGGAACATGCGCCGGGTCAGCCCACTCGCGCATCTTCTCCCCGAGCCTGTGGCATCGAAATCAGTACGATTCCCGCCTTCGCCGGAGGAACGAGGCACCTACCAAGCCAGCAATGAAAGTGGGCTGTTTCCGATTGTGAGCCCAGCTGTGCTCGGCCTCGTCGCGTGGAGCATGGCGTACGCCATTCCGCTTTGGATGAACTTCTTCCCGTTCTCGATGGCCTGTTTCTCCAACGGGTCGCTGGGTTCTTCCCCCGACGCCGCTGCGGAGGGTATGAAGTAGATGTTGAGATGCGCCGCTGGCCATTCACTCAACAACTGTTGCAAAGTCGCAAGTAAGCGGGAAGAGGTACTGACCCTTGACTGGTTCGTACACAGCGGCCAGAGTCTCCGCAATTGGGCCACCCAGGTCACCGCCCTGTGTGATGTAGCCGCGTTCCCCGAAGCCGAGCACAAGCATGGCCTTGTGAAACAAGCGGCAATTGTCTCTGACTCCGAATTCCTTGTCGAGTGGCGGTGGCGAAGAGAAGCCAAAGCCGATGATAGAGGGCACAATCACATGATAGGGTAGCTTCTCGGGGGAAGAAGCGTATTTTTCCTTGAGCTTCAGGAGGATGGGCATGAACTCAATGAAAGACCCTGGCAATATATGAGGAGAGGCACATGCGGAGGCCGCGGGCTGCAAGGCGGGACTTACCAGGCCAGCCGTGGGTAAGGTGGATTGGGATCGCATCTTTGTTATCTGAGAAGAGGGCGGCGAAGTGGACCGAGTACTTTTGCCCATCATCGTCTTGCACCTCAACCTTGAACTGCGGGATGCTGTTCAGGATTTGTTCCTGCTGTCGCCTTGCTCATGCAGTTCCGGTCAGCCCCGGTAATGCTTCCCACGAACAGCCTTGGGCTCACCAGTTGTATTTGTTCTGCCAATAATCGACAGACTCGACCATCCAATCCCTCGAAATACCGAAAGACTGGTCGTTGTGCCCGTTCTCCCAGTTTGGACGCGGGATAGGAAGAATATCCAGAAGCGTCTTTAACTTCTGGATGTCGTCGTCCGGGACATGGATCTTGAACGGCGACAGAGCCCCATCGGGAGAGATGGGGAAGGGAGGTCGGGCGAAGAGCGGAGGCGACATCTTCAACGAGGGTTTCGACTGAGGGACAGAGCCCATGGGAGCGGGGACTGCATATTATAGTCGGATTCACATGTCGGACTCCCCACTCTCCAATATCTTGGCGGGCACGAAGCAGACTGTGCATGCATGGGGGCCTGGTGTGCGTCGGGCCCGGCAACTTTCGTACCCGAATGGGACTTGAGTGAATATTTGACCTGCTTCAGAGGAACGTTGCTGACCGGCAGGCTGACGGCTCTGTTCGCGATTCGCAAAGTACATCAAGCAACATCTTAGGTGATACGGAACTGCATCCTTTCGAACGGCTCCTACGAACTGCGCGTCTCCGACAACCAGCCATATTTGCCAAAGGAACAACGCGGCTTGCAGCCACGGCATCTAGGACTTTTCATTTGTGCAGGAAGTAGCAAATGGCCGTAGCGACAACGACTGACGTCAGATTGGTGGCTTAGAGGGAATTTCTGCAAGACACGAAGTCTCCCCCGCACTGGTGACCGTTGTCGTTGGAATCCCTTGTGTTTTCAGTCATCGCAACCCGGCACCCGAAAGTCAACCAGCTCAAAGGATGTAATAAGCATCAGGTCGCTACATGCGCAACGGCTATCTAATGCATTGCAGCTTCACCTGCTATTGATCGTACAAGAAGCAACGTGAACCCGCCCACAACGCCTGTGAACCCAGTGTGAATACCCATGCCCAAAACAATCATCCCAACCCATTAAGCACTCAACCAAACACCTATTTTACTGTCATTTGGTCAAAGGTAAGAAATCAACCACTGCACATGAGGCACTCCTCCTTGTTCTCGATGCTGCACTGCAGCACTGCGTCTGCGTAGATGTCACCATCGCGTTCGTTCGAGTCCTTGCCCGCATCCTCGTCCTGAGGGTCCTTGGGGTGCTGGGCCGAAGGCAGCTCCTCCTCATTGGGGACCACGCCGTCGGGCTTGGTCGAGAGCAGCTTAGGGCTGTCACCGTCTTCGACATCCGCCTTGAACTCGGGAACTGGGATTGCATCCTTCCTTGGTGTCATGGGGTTGATCTTCCTCTCCTTGGACGGCGTTGTGGGCGCAGGAGGCGTCGAGACCGGCGGCGACATACCGTTCGGCCCCGGCGAGTCAGATTTCTGCGCGTACATGGGGCGGGGTATCGAGGCGCTCTGGTAGCCAGCCGTGCCAAGGGTGCGGCGCTTCTGGGTGCGGGCGACGTTGGTATCGGCAACCTTGAGCGCCTCTTGGTCGACAGTGAACTGAATTGGTGCAGCGGCAGCCTGCGTACGGAGGTAGTACATGCCAGTCTTGAGACCGAGCTTCCAACCAGCAAAGTGCATCGACGTGATCTTGCCCATCGTAGGGTCCTTCATGTGGATGTTGAGCGACTGCGACTGGTCAATGAAGGCACCCCGATCCGCAGCCATCTGGACGATGGTGCGCTGAGAAAGCTCCCAGACAGTCTTGTAGAGCGCCTTGATGTCGTCGGGAATGTTGGGTATCTGCTGGATGGAACCGTTGGAAGCGATAATGCGGTTTTTCATCTGATCAGACCACAAGCCGAGGTCGACCAAGTCCTTCAGGAGCCAGGGGTTGACTACCTGGAACTCGCCAGCCAGGACACGGCGAGAGTAGATGTTTGACGTGTACGGCTCGAAACACTCATTGAAGCCGAGAATCTGACTGGTCGAAGCAGTGGGCATGGGTGCGACGAGTAGAGAGTTGCGAATACCGTGCTGAGAAATCTCAGCCTTCACGCTGTCCCAGTCCCAGAGATCCGTCGGAGCCTTGTTCCACATGTCGTACTGCAGGATGCCCTGAGAGGCAGGGCTACCCTGGAAGGTCTCATAAGGACCATCGCGCTTGGCAAGGTCAATCGAGGCAGTGATGGATGCATGGTAGATGGTCTCGAAGATCTGGATGTTGAGCTGCTTGGCCTCGGGGGAATCAAAAGGCATGCGAAGAGCCAGGAAGGCGTCAGCAAGACCATTGACACCCACCGCGATAGGGCGGTGACGCATGTTGCTCTTTCTAGCCTCAGGCACCGGGTAGTGGTTAATGTCGATGATCTTGTTCAAGTTCTTCACGAGCACCTGAGTAACCTCGTGAAGCTTGTTGAAGTCGTAGACACCGTTCTCGACATCGACGAAGGTCGGGAGAGCCAGCGAGGCCAGGTTGCAGACAGCGACCTCATCCGGGGCAGTGTACTCGACAATCTCGCAGCAAAGGTTGGAGCTGCGGATCGTACCAAGGTTCTTTTGGTTGCTCTTGCGGTTGCAGTGGTCCTTGTACAGCATGAAAGGGTTACCCGTCTCGACCTGAGCCTCGAGAATGGCGTACCAGAGCTTCTGGGCGCGGACGGTCTCACGGCCGCGACCCTCCTGCTCGTACTGCTCGTAAAGAGCCTCGAACTTGTCACCATAAACATCTGCCAGACCCGGGCACTCGTTGGGACACATAAGGGTCCAGGTGCCGTTCTGCTCGACACGCTTCATGAAGAGGTCGGGGATCCAGAGAGCGTAGAATAGGTCGCGAGCGCGGACTTCCTCCTTTCCATGGTTCTTGCGAAGGTCAAGGAAACTGAAGACGTCTGCGTGCCACGGCTCAAGGTAGATGGCGAAGGCACCCGGGCGCTTGTTACCACCCTGGTCAACGTAGCGTGCAGTGTTGTTGTAGACACGAAGCATGGGTATCAAGCCGTTGCTGGTACCGTTGGTGCCGGCAATGTAGCTGCCAGTGGCACGGATGCGGTGAACATTGAGACCGATGCCTCCAGCGGTCTTGGAGATCATGGCGCAGGTCTTAAGTGTGTCGTAGATACCGTCGATGCTGTCCTCCTTCATGTCGATAAGGAAGCAAGACGCCAACTGGGGCTTGGGAGTTCCAGCGTTGAACAGAGCTGTGCTAGGTGTCAGCCTGACGAATTACCACTACGGCGATTGGGTGCCTTACTAGGCGAAGCGTGGGTGAAGTATTTGAGGGACATGAGGTTGTAAGTCTCGATGGCCTTCTCAATGTCCTCGCCGTGAATGCCAACAGCAACACGCATGATCATTTGTTGCGGTCTCTCGGCTACCTTTCCGTCGATGCGGAGCAGGTATGACCTTTCAAGCGTCTTGAAGCCGAAGTATTGGTATTGGAAGTCGCGGTCGTAGACGATGGCCGAGTTCAGCTCCTCGGCATGCTTTTGTACGATTTCGTATGTATCCTGGGAGATCATAGGGGAGTGCTTCCTGTTCTTGGAGTTGACGTAGTTGTAGAGATCGGCGATGACGGCAGAGAACTGCTTCTTGGTTTGCTTGTGGAGGTTCGACACGGCGATGCGGGCGGCGAGGATGGCATAGTCGGGGTGGGTAACGGTCATGTAGGCTGGGATGTGTCAATGGCTTTGCATCGGAAAAGCTCTGTAGGTTGGAGCTCACCAGCTGTCTCGGCGGCCTGGTTGAGAGATGGTCAGCGCTTGCGGTGGTCGACAGAGGGTCGTGGCTGCTGCTGCTCACCAGATTGTCCAGCTCAATGGTCGAGACCCCCTGGTATACACCAGCTGATAATCAATAGCATTAGCCTGCAGCTCACTCATGGAACAAGTGGGATCCTTACAGATGACCTTCTGGGTGATGGAAGCGGGGTCGACATGCTCCGGGTCGAGGCCGTAGCACAGCCTCGACACGCGGGCAGTGATCTTGTCGAATTGGACACGCTCCTTGCGTCCGTCTACGAAGGGCGGACGTTAGTTCCATGAGTACGGCAAAGACTGAGCCGTGGGAAAGTCGACGTACCGCGCTTGAAGACGAACATGGTGGCGACAAGCTGTTTCTGTTGTTCTCCGAGTAGGCCCGCTGTTCCAGGAACAAAGAAAAGAAGCTTGAAGGCGGGCGAGGGGTATCACAGAAAAAGACTGGGTGGGTAGAGGGTGGGTGGGAGGAAGACGCGGCGAGCAGAGCGAGTTTTGTAGGCGGCGCGCGCGACGCGTCTGGCGTCGAGGGCCGTGCGCTGTTTGTCGACGCGGGTTTAACCGGCATTCATCCTTAAAATCCATTTCAACGCGCCCCAGCCAACACTGGCACCGACATCGCTGCTACGCGTGCTGCTGCTCGCCCCCTTGCTGCGGAAATCTGGGGAATCATGTCCTTCTCGCTCGCACGTCTCCACATCGTCATTGTGCCATGACCGATCATGGAGCTCTCTGCAGACCTCAACGTGTCCGGCATCGGGCATTACGTCACGCGTTGCTCCGATACACGCTCTTCTACTGTCGCGGTGACGACCTCGTCTGAAACAGACATTACCCCCACCTCGATATAGGACCGGTAAGGTCTATAAGCCATGGGAATACGGCTGAACGACTTAAGTATATGGGTACCGCAAAAGCACTCACATTTCCTCTTTCGGATTAGCTTCAATGGCACACAAACGTTGGAAAACAAAGGTAGAACGGTGAACGTGTGGGAGCGCTTGGAACTACTTCGCAGCTCTCTGCATTTTGTATATCAATGCAAGGACCAACAAACCCTACCCAATACCGTGAGTCATCCATCAGACGCCGCAGTGCTTGTAACAGACCGATCCAGTCAGTCTAATGCCCAAACACTCTCCCAGAATCATCGGACAATGAAGATTTAATCAAATGCCGTGACCTCCAACAGAACCTGTCGCATCGGTCACTCTCACCCAAATGATAAATTAAGCCGCCGCAGGCTTGGGAGCTGCGGCCTTTGCTTCCATTTTCTTCTTCATCATCTTCTCCGCCCACTCTCGGCTTGCCAGCCTTCCCCTCTCCGCTGCTGCGGCACGCGCCTTCTTGGCCGCTTCCTCCTTCTCGCGTTTCTCTTGCTCCTGGCGTTCCTTCTCCACCTTTTCTCGGTTGAAGATGGCCTTGGCCTTCTGCTTCAGCGCCTGCTTGTCCGCGGTCGTGACCTCGGACTTGGTGACAGGACCGGGTCGGAAAGAAAAGCTCGAAGATGGCGGCTGCGGGCCTTGCGAGGATGCTGCTGAGGGAACACGAGGCTTAGCCGTGGTGGAGGAGGTCTTGGCAGCATCATTCAGCGCAGCGGCTGTCGTTGAAGAGACCGACGAGGCAAGAGAAGACTGCGAGGATGTGGCGCGCTGTTGAGCCCCGACCGCCGAGCTTGAGGCGCTGGATGAGCGCTGGGTGGGAGCAGGACGAGCTGGAAGGGCGCGGCTGCGCTTTGCATCAACGGTGCTCTGGCGTTTACCGCCAGCGCCGGGCTCCACGCGGATAGAGCTACTACGCTTGAGAGTGCTATCTTCCGCATCTACGCCACCATGCATCAGGCCTTCACGCGCACGGCTTGCGGCTGTCTGACGAACTTGTGCGGACGCTCCGGGTTTCTTGATGAAGCTGGGAAGGGGACGGGCCTTAAACTCCCGCTTTTTCTTCTCCGCAGCCTCCTTCTCGCCACGCTCCTTGTTCTGTTCACCATTGGCAGCCTTCTCTGCCTCACGCTTCAGTCGCTCTTCCTTCTGAGCCTTTAGCTTAGCAGCGATTGCTTCTCCAGGTAGCTGGAATGTTGATATGGTAGGCTGTTTCGTCGATTTGGGAGGAGGCGGCGGAGTTGGGAAAGACATGGAAACTGGGCGGCGTTTCATCGCAAGATAATCGACGACCTGGCTTGCAGATCGCTGCTTGCTGCCTGCGGGGCCCTCTTCCCTAGTCGGCGCAGTCCGAGTACTTGCTGATCGAACGTGCGAAGGCTTAGTAGCAGCAGCAACGGGGGCCGTAATCGATCTCGCGGAAACTTTGGGATTAGGTGCAGCAGATTTCGTAGCAGGCTTCGTAGACGGGACCGTAGATGCTCTCTTGGTTACAGGCTTCATGGTTGTCGCCGGCCGAGGAGCAGTTTTAGGCTTTGCGGAAGTAGAAGCAGTGTCCTTTTTAGGCGCAGGCTTTCTCCCTTTAGAGTCGCCCACAGCGGGAGTCTCAGCGGCGGTCAACGACTTGCCAACCTCCTCGAGAGCGTCCTCAAGCGCATCCATTTCTTCGAAAGAGTCTTCGGACTTCAATGGCGGCACATCCGTGGTAGCATCAGGAGTTACTGATCCTGTTGACTTGGCTTCCGATGCCGCCTCTATGGGCTTCTTCTTGGTGGAGCTCATGCAAATTTCTTCCAGGATTTGTTGCTCCACAGGGTCAAGTTCAGGGGAAGATGGCGTCTCAATTTCCGATGGGGTTTCTACTGCTGGGGCGGATTCGGTAGCCTGAGCGATTGCAGCCTCCATATCCTCCATGGTTTCGCTTTCAGACTCCGCAGACTCGACTGGTCCAGTAACCTGCAACTCGATTGGCTCGGTGGAGGGGAATTCGACCGGCTCAGGGGCGATGATGGGTGGCTCCGGTTCCGGTTCCGGTTCAGCAGCGCTCTCTTCAAGCTCTTGGTCATGCGGCCTAACCTCTTCCGCAGGGACCGTGAGCTCCGTGACTTGAGGCTCTGGAATTTCTTCGACGTGAGCTCTACTTTCTTCGACTCGAGTTTCTAGAACTTCTTCCTCCGGAGATTTGGCATCCTCGACCTGAGGCTCTTCCACCTCTTCTGCAGAAGCCTTGACCTCCTCCACTTGAGACCCCGGCAAGTGTACGGAAACTTCTAATTCGGCGGTCTCATCAGCCATTTCTTGCTCATTCTGCGCATCCTCAGACTGAAGAACTTCATCATGGGGATCATCGGTAGGGTCATCCTTGGTCTTCTTCCTCGTGGCTCTCTTAGTCGTGGCGGCCTTTCCTTTCTTTGCTGCTCTACCCTTTCCCTTCTTTTGGACAGCTGAAGCTTCCTCTTCTTCTCCGACAACTGCTTCCTGCGGAATTTCCTCAATAGCATCAGATTGCGGCACGACAGACTCCTCTGGGGTTTCATGTTCGGCGGCAGTTTCCAACTTCGGTTCCGGCTCTGAACCCTTTGTCTTTCTGGATCGCGTGGACCTCGTCCTTTTCGGCGCAGGAGTCGGCTTTGCTTCCTCTACCGGGGCTGCCTCAGCTGCCTCAGCTGCCTCGGGCTCGGCGGGTTGCTCATCTTGCGCCTCGCTCTCTTCTTCCGCCTCCGGAGCCTTCACCTTCCTCGCTCTTGTTGACCTGGTCCTCTTCGGGGCGGGCGTCGGCTTGGGGGCGGGTGCGCTGTCTTCCTCGGCTTGGATTTGCTCAGCCTCATTCGCAAGTTCGAGCTCCGGCTCCTGCGCCTTTGCCTTGCGACCTCTCGTGGATCGCGCCTTCTTTGGAACCGGTGTGGGGGCAGCCTCTTCTTCTTCTGAGAGGTCCGTGTGAACCACCGCCTCTGGCTCAGCTTCCGATTCGGATTCAGATTCAGGCGCGGGCTCCTGCTGCGCTTTCTTCTTGCGCCCGCCCCTCGTTGCCCGCGCCTTTGGCTTGTCCTCAGCCTCCTCTCCCTGAACCGTAGCCGCAGGCGCACTCTTATTCATGGCTATCGGACTCAGCGGCTCGCGGGGCGTATCCTCCATGGCGGCCGGGGTTTCGGGACGCTCGGACGACTCTTCGACGGCGGCGTTGTTCTCGTCGTGGTGTGCGAATTCCTCGGCGGCTTGCTGGGCGCGCGCAGCGGCGCGGGTGTTGCGCGCCATCGTCCTTGCGTTCTGTTTGTTTTGGGTGCGGGCGAGGCTCGGAAGCGCGGATTGCTGGTAGTGTGGTGTGACGCGAATCCAGGGTAAATGCTGGTCGAGCGTGTTGAGAGCTACAGTGGTAGGAAGACGGGAAGTAAGGTAATCAATGTCTCGCGGGAGCTGGGGATGCTGGGTGGCATGCAGCGGATTCCCACGTACGGTGCGCTTTAGGGGGCGGGCGAGATTGCAGGCGGGCGGAGCGCCAATCAATCAGACTGCGCGTCGTATTTCGCCTAGTTCTCCGCGATCGGCGGATGCGGTCGGCACGGCGCTGGTGTTGCAGCTGGATGGAGAAGCTGAGCAGTCCAGGTGCGGGGCAGAGCACTCCAGAGCAGTGCCGGCGACTCTCGGAAAGGACGTACAAAGCACGTTGCGGCGCTGGGCGAGGCGGGCTGTTTGTATTTTGCTATTACTCGATCCGGAAAAGCGCCGATCACGGCGACAGTGGCGCGACGCAAATGGAAGCTCTGGGCTGCGCGCGCTTTCTTCCTTCCTTCCTCCTACCTGGCCCAGACGCATCAAGCCAGTGTTATTGCGGGTTTGAAGCACATTATCGAGGACCCTTCATGGCATTCGTGAATTGACCCTCCTGGCCCACCAGTCCGCTACCCCGCGCCTGCGCTCCGCTTCCCCGCATTTAGTGTTGGTAGCAGCCTGCAGGAGCGTAGATGCGGCATTCCGCAATAATGAGGACTCCGTGCACGTCCACGTGGCAAGTGCCGCCGGATCTACACAGTACTTACTGGTCTGATCTCCCGTCAGTGCTTAGTCCAAAAGCGTCTTCACCATCTTCTCTATCTTGCGAGCATCTATATTGCCGCGGACCACCTCGTAAAACCGGCGGTATGCGTATGCTTAGCAAGCAACATCATACATATAACCTTCAAGGCTACCGGGCCAGCTAGTGCCTGTCGAAGCTGTCGCAAGCGTCCACGCTGGCATCGGGCATCCCTCAATCGGGTACTTGTAAGTAAGTTACTGATCGCCTTTGGCAAATTTAGCAACACGTATCATGTAATTGGCCGCAGATAAGGCCATCTAAAGCTCTCTGTCAAAAATCTTTGCGATCGGCCGATGATCGATCACCTGTCCGCATGTGCGCTTGGGCTCTGTGCAGGTCCACCCGGATGGGTTGCCGAGTGCGGAGGTGGCTTGCAGAACCATACCGTGCATCGTGTACATCACCCGCATCTACTCGCAGATCTACTCTTGATGAATGTAAGCTAGCAGGTGGCGAACAAGATGCTACCCGTTTCCATGGGAAATCAGATTCCCAAGTCGTTTCGACGAAGCGAGTCACAGATGGAAAGAAAAAAAAGACAAAAGAAGGGTGAGTGCGTACGTCTGCGGCGGCTGTAGTGCATATCTATAATGATTTGTCAAGCGCGATATCTAGCATTGTCGTACAGTAAAGAAACAGCGTCTGGCAGGATACTACCTGGAGATAGGCCGGGTATCGACAAGTTGTAAGTGTCCCCTAACACCACCGTACACCTTTTGGGTAGGCCTTTGAACACCGTGTCGACAGCAATGAACAAGGATGAACAAGAAGTATCAAAGCAGTCATTCGTCCCCCCGGACGCTCTAGCTCAACAGCCAAACGAGTAGCCCGCCATCAGCTACGCACACCGCCGCAACGACTGCCGTTACACACAACCCAGCGATCAGGCCCAAACTTTGTCTTTTGCTCACTGCGCAAAGGACACCCACAATTGCGAAGACCAAATTAGCAACCACACCAACCACAACCATGACGTTGACTTCGCTGCGAAGCTTCCTCCTGCTGGTCGCGGCAAGTGTCCATGTTATGAGCAACACTATGACCGACGCAGCGAGCGAAGTCATGCAGAGCCGGAATTTGGTCGCTTCACGCTCGGCGCGGCGCTGCTCGAGGTCTGCAAGGAGCTCATTCAGGTCAGACGGGTTGGCTCCTAATGTCTGTACCGGACTGGGGCGGTAGCTCCAGCGAGCTTCGGTGACGGAGTCTCTTGGACGGAAGAGGTCAAGGAGGCGGTTACGACGATCGGGCCGCTGGGACTTGCCCGATCCATGTGGGTTGTTGAGATTGTTGGGCATGGTGCCGTAACCGTGTTCCCGACCGCGGGCGGGAGAGCTCGGCTCGCCATCGTCGCTATCTTCAACGCTATTCGCTGTTGGTGAAGCAAGGAGCGAGTCGTGTTCTGAGGGCCTGCGGCGGCGCGACCCGATTGCATTCTTGAGTTTCACAAAGAGCTTGCTGAGGGTTTCTTGTCCGGGAAGCTTGGGAGATTCGAACGGATCCACATAGATCACGTAGGCGTCTTCCTCGCCATCTTCTGGATTGTCGTACTCATTCCAGTACCCCTGGGTGTTGGCGCGGGATTCCTGGTGTTCGTTCATGGCGAAGTCGCGCAAGTTGGAGCGCCTTGGTTTCTTGGAAGCGCTCAGTGTAGCGGGCTCGATTTCATTCATCGATGTCGCTGAAGATTCACCGTGCAATGTTGTATAGCGACTAGTCTGGCCGTCTGTCACGGAAGAATTGGACACTGACGTCTGTCGGGAGCTAGCGGCTTCGAGATGCGGAATCGTACTTCCGCAACGGGAGGCGTGCCTTGGTCCGGCTGCTGGGACCTTTCTAATATCACGCTCTAGCGTTGGAAGCTGCGTGGTATCAGTATTAAGAATCTCCACGGCGAGAAACTAGGAGGGAAGCGCCTACCCAGTATGGCGGTTGCATAGAAGACGGCTTGCAACAAGTCCAGATGGCGTGCGCTTCCAATGAAAAGCCTCTGATACGCTCGGTCTGGGGAAGATGAGTTAGTGGCATAGGGCGTGAAACACTGGATGATGTACTCACAAGATGACTGTGGTCAAGGGTGCGGATTAGGTCGTTCGTTTGCGCTCCTTCGCAACGGACTTCTAAAACAGCGAAAGGGAAGGCAGTTGCGTCCTGCCTTACTTTCTTGGGCCAGTCACTCTCGACCAAATCAGAAAAATCGGGCGCTTTCAAATAGATCTCGCGATCCAACACCGCCCAAACACCGTGATCTGAGTCGTTATCCATGCCAACGAAGCGGCTACGCTTTGCGCTGACTCCGGCGATAGGATCAACACTCCTGTGAGACGACAGCCATGAGCGGAGACCATCGACCGGGTCACGTTCCGAAACATCGGACTGGGAGGCATGCTCTTGGATGGGCGACAAGCCAGACGGCCTTCGAGAATGGAACGGTCTGTCCAGAGTGAGGAAATCACTGAGATGCTTGCGTTTTAGCTTAGCGCACACGGTTGTTCCGCCGCTCCCTGAGTCGGATTCACACGGCACGCAGACAGCGGCTTCGCCACCAGCATTCCAACGAGCACTTCCCAAAACGCGAGTTGCAGGCTTCCCAGGCGTTTCCTCCGCATCTTCGACGGTCGTAGCACTTCGCTGTTGGGCGTATCTCTCCGAGTCGTCGATGAAGATAGCACCAACGTCATCTGCTCTGTCATTCAGGCCATCTAGCCTCTCGGAGGAATCTCGCCGCTTTGGGGTTTCAAAAGGAGATGTTGGCTGGGACTTGGCGAGCTTGCCTTCGAAGAGCCGCAAAGTCTGGAGAAGTAGAATCTGAATCTCGACAATCTGCTCTACATGCACCCAGTAGGTAGCCCGAGCTCCCGAGGGCCCCAGAGGAAGTGTGGCTAGAGCAGTATCAAGATCTACCTCATTCGCGGCTTCGGCTGCGGCATGGATTTTGGATGGGATAACCTTCAAATCCGCCGATCCGGCGGAATCGACTGGATCCTCGTCGCTGAGGGCAATTCTGGGAGTATTGGGAGTCTGGCCGGCTTGGTAGGCCTCTCGAACGGCGTGCAGCGTGTCGCTCCAATAGTTCAGCAACGGGGCAAGATCAGCCTGAGTGAAAGTTCCGGGCTGGCTGAGCACCTCCTGCTTGAAGCGCTGCTCCAGCGAGTCGGAATGCGTCCATTTCTTGTACTTCTTGAGCAGTTTCGCGAACGCAAGACGCTGCGCGCCGACAAATCGGGCCAGCGACCGGACTTCCTCGCCCGCCCTGCATACGATTAGCCTGCGCCATCATAACCACGCACAAGCATAAGCGCATACCTAAGAACATCGCCCTCTATCTTGCCATACTTCTGCCGGCGCCTCTCGGATATGTTTTGGTCCCCAGGGGAGGTGGCGCGTTCGCGAAGGGTAAACTGGTTGATCTGCTTCGTGACATGGTCTACATGTAGGTCAGCGCGGTGGCGCGAGCGAGAGGGTTGAGGTATCCTGGCATACTCAGACGGCGCTCGATTTCGCCCGACTTGCTGCGCACAAAAAGATCGATGCGCTGATGCTCGGTGGAGAGGATGTCGAACAACTGGTCCTCGAATTCACTGCGATTCACGTCGGGCTGGCCAGGAATGGAAACAGCCTTGCCATTGCCAGGGGTGGTGTGCTCTTTGATGAGGTGCTTGATCTCGTCGTAGTCGAGATTATCTGCAGGGAATTAGCGCAACGACGTCATAGCTGGCAGTGGGCGCGACTGACATGGCCCCCATTGAGGGATGGATCGCTGGCGCAGGGTCTCGCCGTACTTCATACTCCAACAGCGCCGGCGTGAGGACGAGGGACCGGGGATTGGGCGGACAGAGGAGAGAGATGGAGCAGCGTCTTGGGCGCAGCGGAGGGCATGTGGCTGGCGGCGGGAGAGGGCGGATGATAATTAAGTGGAGGGCGGCTGGCGGACAGAAGGCGGCGGGCAGAAGGCAGTGGCAGGCAATGAGTAGCGCAGAGCAGTCCGTGCGACTTCTGTAGCAACGGCAGGGCGCTGGCTGAGTCGGGCGTGGACGGCCATACTCAGCTTGGCTGCTTCGCGGATGATAAAGTCTTGCCAAGCCGCGCAGGGCAGCCGAAAAGCTGCGGTGACGCCGCGCCGATCCCGCGGCGATGAGCGAACCGTGGGCTGTCGGAGATGGCGAGGAATTGGCAAGCAACGGCCGCGCCCTAGCTCCAACGTCCAAGGGCGCCGCAGCCCAGCCGTTCCCGACGACGACGACATACTCAGTACGGCGGGCATTGGCAGGGGCCTGGGCAGCAGACGTCGGCGCACGAGCCTGCCACTGCGGATCGTGGGCCGGTTGCTGCAGGGTCTGGGCACGGCGCCGGCTTCCATCATTGTTGCTGTTGCTCCCAATGGCCGCAGACGGCTCGAGGGCGGGGCCCGCGTTATCGCTTGCTTGGGCTGCCAGTACGCCATTCTCTCACTCAGGCATGCGACGCCCGCTTGCGTAGCATCTTTGTATGTACATACATAACAATATTGCGATATGCTTCCCCGTTCCTCGCGTCCAACCCGCGCCCCGCACTTGCGTGCTTGCCGCCGCGTTCAGGCCCCCGGAGCGCTGCTGATTGTCCGTGGTCGCGTGTCCAGTTGCTGCTTCAGTTGACACCCCTCGCAACGATTCAACCAGGGCCGGGGGCGCACAGATCTTGCTCAACAGTGTTAGCGCAGTGCTTAGCACCCTCCATCACCCAGCTGCGAATCAGCGCTCCCGGACTTTGCCTCTGCTTTTCTTTTCTTCCCTTTCCCGCATGACTTTTCAGGCGCTCAGCTTTGGCCTAGGCGCTGCAAAAGTACCGCTACTTTCGTTTGCTGTTCGTGAACGGCGGCATTCCCCCGGTCGAGTCTCCAAACAATCACTCCATTTTGCTGTCTCCACTGCCTTCGCTCCTTGACCCCTGTCGAAGACTTGCCGTACTTACCTACCACTAACGTCTCTCTGAAGCGCCCCGTCCACCCCCGTTGGCACTTTCCTAATCGCACGCACGAGGCAGCCTATTTCGCTTGGCAACCGCTTCTCGTATTCCCTTGGAGTCGCGTTCTGGGGTCCGAAAAGTGACATGCCGCATGTGGGTATTTTTGCTTTTTTCCCCTCATCACTTAGCACTGGCCGCCGGATCGTCGCAACAAAGGTCCAAGTATCGGACATATTCTTTTGCTGTGCCGCTGCTGCAGCAAGGAAGAATTTACGGCACGGGTGGATCCAACGGCGTGGTGGCCGAGTCCGCGCGGCTCGTGTGGATAACTTCATCTCATGGAGCCCACGGGTGGCGAATGCAGTCGAAATAGGGATGGTCAGGGCAAATCCGGCCAAGCTGCTGCAAGCTGCAGAGGCACACATGCCGCGCAATCGAGCAGAAGCCGGTGATGGTACTTTGCATGTGATCGCTCGTCATGGTGGTCGATCGCTCTGGCTTGACTCTTGGGGTTGTGTGACTGCTTACCTTGTTGAGGTAGACAGGCCATGCGGAGTGCGGAGATCACGACTTCACCACCGTTTCAACCGTCGGACCGCACCGCACCATGTATCGAGATCCTCGCAGGAGCCCACAAAAACGTATTGCCGTGCATATGCCAAATGTGGGCTTTTGCCGGACGTCGGGCACGCAGCAAAGGAGAAATACCATCTCTCCACCGGTTGAATGGTTCATGCACTTGCAAGTATCTACCATCTGAGATTACGTGAGACGAAGGAAGAAGCCTGCTGTTGATAAGTGGACTGCTTGATGTTATTGCACCGGCCTTTGGCGCGTACCGGGTCGAGGCCGTCACCGTTGCAAGCATAAACGTGTGAGCAAGAGTTTTCCGATGGATGCCGCCCAGTCCCCACGTAGTTCTGCTTGCCAACATGCCCGCGACATGCGTGCCAGCTGCTGAACCGAGCAATGGCGTGGCTGGGTGTGCAGTGTTGCGTGCATCGGAAGTCTGGCATGCAGTGACCCCGGTCTACCATCCATGTTGCAGCTGACGACTCAGGGCGCGTCCTGGGCGCACGTGTCTGAGGATTGGCTCGCAGACTGCTGCGCCGCAAGGCTGGGCGTGAGCAATCAGACAACGCTTAAATGTGGGCCCGGGTGTATCATGAGAAGACCAGGGGAGGAGCCGACGGAGGCACAGGGCGGAGTTCCGCTTCCATCCGCCGGCTCTGGGGATTTCGTGGCCGGCGACGGGGCGGAAATCCTTGGCCCGCCGCTAAGAACCACCGAGCGCCTGACCCTAAATTTTTCTGGAGAGCACTGCGACACTTGCCTTGACAGCGCACATCCGCACGCCACGCACCATGGCCACCCTTTCGTTCTCGCCGACGGGCTCGATATCGTCGCACACCCTGTCAGCTCAGTCTATCCAACCGCCGTCCTCCTCCAACGCCAACTCCGCCGTGGCGCAAGCTTTCGTCACAGCCCTCTCCGCCTCGCCGCACGACTTCCTGCAGCCCACATCAAACTTGCACAATGCTACACTCGCGCTGGCGAAACATCTTCTTGATCCGTTGGCCTCCGGCGTAAGCGAGGCCCAGGTCAAGCGCCAGCAGGAAGCCCGCAAAAAGAGGAAGCGCGGCGAGGGCGACGCCGAGTCCGGTCCGGTATTGCAACTGAAGAAGGTCCACCTCGAGGGCTTCGGCGTTGAGCAAGTCTGGGAGCAGTCCAAGCGAGTCCTTGACGCGACGCGAGCTGAGGTTGAACGTGACTTGCCTGAGGTGCTCGCCGAGACCGATGGCGCTCTAGCCGGTGGCTTCCCGGGCCAGAATGGCGTCAAGATGGTCAGCTTTGGCGAGGACGGCTTCGAAGTTAGTGGGTCGGATGAGGATGAGGATGAGGAAAGCGAGATAGGTGAGGAGGGAGTGGGCTGGGAGTACGACGGCGACGATGTATCTGAAGAGGCGGACGAGAACGCCGAGGAGTTTGAAGGAGGATTCCACACTGAAGAGGAGGGTGAGGGGTCAGATATGGATGACACAGACATGGATCGGGACGATTACGACGAGGACGACGCATTGCAGGATGATGAACCCGCTGCTGAGTACGTCCCAGACCCGAATGGTCTCAACGACGGCTTCTTCTCTATCGATGACTTCAACCGCCAAGCCGAGTTCCTGGAACAACAGGATGCAAGGGGCGACGATGATGACGCTGCAAGCGACGAAGAGGAGGTCAATTGGGCCGAGGATCCTCTCAACTCAAACTCACTTGTCGCCAAAGGCTTGCAGAAGGAGGGTGCAGAGGAGGCTGAAAGCGAGGGCGAGGAAGATGGTCCCACATTCGGCAACATGGACCTCAATGCGCCGGAAGGGGCTAGCGACGACGACATGGATGATGTGTCCATTGCCGATGGAGAGATGGACGGTATGGGCGACATGGGCAATGCCAACAATGTCATGTATGCCGACTTCTTCGCACCACCGGCAAAGAAGACCAGCAAAAATAAGAGGGGTCGCCCTCATCCCCACAACTTCCCTTTGGCGGATCAGAAGACCGCATCAGCGCCGAACGACGAGGACGTGGAAAAGACAATGGCTGCAGTTCATCGCGACCTATTCGACGAGTCGGACGATGAGCAAGATGCCTCAGATCTCAGCGACGTCGATCCTGACGACCCCAAGGCGCGCAAGTCGACCCACGAGCGTCGCCAGGCCAAGCTTGCGGAGGAGATTCGCCGCCTGGAATCCCAGAACGTGGCAAAGAGAGAATGGACTCTTTCTGGTGAGGCCAGAGCGGCAGACAGGCCGCAGAACTCACTGTTGGAGGAGGATCTAGACTTCGAGCGCGCCGGCAAACCCGTTCCTGTCATCACTGCAGAAGTCAGCGAGGACATCGAGTCTTTGATCAAGCGCCGCATCATAAGCCGCGAGTTCGACGAGGTCATCAAAAGACGCCCCGAAGACCTTGCCACCGGTCCTGTCCGCCGCGGAAGGTTTGAGCTGGAGGACACCAAGGCGCAAAAGGGTCTCGCAGAAGAGTACGAGGAGGAGCACCTGCGCAAGACGGACCCCAATCATGTGGACGTCAAGGATGAGAAGCTCAAGAAGGAGCACCGCGAGATTGCGGCGCTGTGGCGTGACGTCGCCGCCAAGCTCGACGCCCTCAGCAGCTGGCACTACAAGCCCAAGCCCGCGGACGCCAATCTCGAGATCCGCACCGACGCGGCGGCCATCACCTTGGAAGACGCCAGGCCCACGGCTGGCGGCGACATCGGCGGCGCCAACATGCTCGCGCCGCAGGAACTGTACGCACCGGGTGAGGAGCGGACCAAGGGCGAGGTGGTTACGAAGGGCGGCATGCCGATCGCGAAGGAGGAATTGAGCCGCGAGGACAAGAAGAGTCGGCGGAGGAGGGCCAAGGAGCGTCTACAGAAGGCCGGAGGACCGGAGAAGCAGGAGAGCAAGCAGACGAAGGAGAGAAAGGAAGTTGTCAGCGATCTCAAGAAGGGCGGCGTCAAGGTCATCAACAAGAAAGGCGAGGTCACGGATGTCGAGGGCAAGGCTGTCAAGAACGGGAGGGCGCAAGGTGGCGCTGGCAATTTCAAGTTGTAAAGCATTTTGGTCTGTGCCTAGGCGTTTGGGGGGTAATTTGCTTATAGATTCGGATACTCCGCTTCACGCGGGGAAATGCTGGAAACAATCGGTTCATCTGCAAGCCCACCACTACCGCTACCACTCCCTGACACGTGAGAAGACCGAACCCTGGTCGGTCCCCTGTCCCCTTGCAACAAGTATCGACCATCCAACAGCATCCTACGCATGGAAACAAAAACAATATCTCACATCTCGTCCCCATCCTTCAAGAAATGCCTCGGATCCAGCGCCTCGCAATCCGCACTCCTCGCCTTCCCCTCAAACACCATCTCGCTCACCACCAGGCCGGTGCCGGCTGCGTTGGACATGCCCCATTCATCATGGCCCGTCGCCAACCAGAATCCCTGCATGCCCGGCACCGCGCCCACCATGGGGCCTACCTCCTCGCCATCCTCGTGCCGGCGGATCTGCGGCTTGTAACACGCCTGCCGCACGACGACACTGCCGGCGGAGATGCTCTCGCCGACGACGCCGCGCAGTGCGGTCCACACGTCGGCGCAGCGCCGCTCGTCGACGGCGACGTCTGCGGTGGAGGCGGGCAGCGGAGCGGCGTAGTCGTCGCCACCGGCGGAGTAGACGGTGTCGGCGGCGAAGAGGGCGTCCGCGGGGCGGGGGTAGATTTCGGGGGAGACGGAGGACGGGTAGGAAAGGGAGGCGTCCGGTGGAGGCGTGATGTTGGGGAAGAGCACGTAGGGCGAAATGGGGCCGGTGGGCTTGACGACGATGCTGTGGCCGCGCGGGGCGAGGAGAGTAGCGCGCGGGAGGAGAGATGGCGTCCAGGGGCCGGCGGCGAGGATGACGTCTGTTGCGGGAATGGTGGTCTCTTCTGAGGTTGAGCCTTTGTGGGTGTAGGAAACAGACGAAACGGACTCCTTGTCGGCTGTGTGGTTTATGGTGATGGCGCGGCCGAAGCGGATGGTGGCGCCTGCTTCTTCGGCGAGCTTGGAGATGCTGGTGGTGTAAAGGTACGGGTGCACCTGGGCGGAGTTGCGGGGGGTGCCGATTTCGGTGTAGGACTTGATGCTTGCGGACTGGAGCCAGTCGAGCCCTGGAGGGTGGTCGGGAACGCCGTCGGAGGAAAATTCGTTCCGATGGTGCTTTTGGGCTTGGAGGTCGACTTCAGCGCAGTGCACGCGACGGTATCCCCAGCGCTTTTCGCCACCGTGCTGCTCCGCGAGCTCGCCATGCGCCTTGAAACTCAGCGGCGCGAGGCATTTTGGAGTTGCCCAGTCGGCAACCAGGCCGCCTGCTTTGCCCGAAGCACCTCCTGCGATCTCGGATGCTTCGAGGACGACGACAGAGTGGATTTTAGGGTCGAAGTGAGCGTGGCGTGTCAGGAAGTAGGCTATGGAACAGCCAATTGCACCACCGCCTGTACGAGGGATTAGCTCAGAGAAGACCCATTCAGGGCTAGGCACCTGCCGATGATAACAATCTCCCTTGGCTCCGTGGGCGAGAGTGTGGAAGACATTTTCGACGCAACTGCCGCTTGGTGAGTGACGTCAGAGTGTAAAGACAGCCCTTGAGGCCTAGGAGCTGCGGTGCAAGAAACGAACTACAGCACCGGCTCTCATCGGCTTTTCAGTTGAATGGAAATCGATCTGAGGATTACGTGACGGCTGTTTGGATGAGGTGCGGCTCGTCCCACACACCCTAGCAAGTGGGGCATCGACATCAGCCGAGAAGATGGCCTTGCATCAATTCACGGTGCACCACCAAGGATCCCAACAGCACTCTAGATCTCCGTGTCTATTGGTTTTCAATGCACAGTGCTTTCAAGTCGCTCTGTTTCGTTTCCGAATAAGCTTGCTGCTCATAATGTATCAAACCCCAACGCTTCAAAATAATCATCGGTACGAAAGGTAACTAGTCTGGACCAGAAATTGTCCGTGGTATCTGGTCTCCAGTTCCATGCGCCTAATTTTCCAAACAACCAACGCCAACAACTTCGATATCTCAGGGTATTCCAAGCCTTTCATTGCCGACACGCTTTCAACGCATTCAATCCAATCCGTCTGTTCCCCACTCAAAAAGAAAAGAAAGAAAAAGGACCAAAGTCTCTTATCCAGTACATCTCTCCTCCGGCCTGATCCACTTCAGGCCGAGTCCTTCAAACACCTTCTTTTCCGCATCCTCCCAACTAAGGCCCTCCTCCACACCGTCTGCCCCCTCCAGCACGACCACCTCTCCAGTCCGCCTATCCCTGACCCCACTGCTATCATACTTCCACCCCTTCACGTTTTTAGCATACCTCCTCAAATCGCGCTGGAAAGTCGTTCCACCGCTCCATCCCGCAACAGCGCAACCGACCGTTCGCCAGGGTGAGATGATGATGTCGACACGACGATGGATATTCGGGTTCTTCGCCTTGGGATCCTCGGCCAGAACCGTCCCCTTCGATGGCCACTCCGGGTCCTGCCACACGACGAGGGCCTTGTCCAGCGTGTCAAATCCCGAGCTCTTTGGGCCAACCATGGTGCTAGACGCGCGGTACGGCAAGACGGACTGACCGCGCTGCGTGTTGTGGAGAGACAGCAGCAGCGTATGCGTTATCCAGCTCTCCCGCTCGAGACTGGCTATCAGATCTGTGATGAGGTTCTCCGTGGCGCGGAAGTCGCGGTGAGTGACGATGAGGTCGACGTCGCCGGGGGCCTCCTTACCGCGGCGGTACCCGCCCACGACGATGAGGTCGACCCGCTCGTCGCGCACGCGGATGGCGTGGTCCCGAACGACAGCCGCGATGCGCTCGACCTCGGTCCGCGGAATCCCCTGCTGGAATTCATCGTAGTACTTGACGCCGATTTTTTGCACGCGCGACAGCGTGTCCCATCCATACTCGACCACGTCGTCGAGGTCGCGCCAGCCTCGCTCTAACAGGAACTCACGAGCGGTGTGGGCGCCGACGCCCCAGATCTCGTAGAAGGTGCGGAGTATCTTTAGCGTTTCGTCCTTCTCAGCGTCTGCAACGGCGGAGACGGTGCCTTCGTTGGCGTTTTTCCATTCGATCCAGAGGTTGGCAATCTTTGCGTCACAGCCGGGGAGACGGAGAATCTCCTTGGGGTGGATGATTCGGTGAGGATATGCGGCTACAGCGGCGATAGAGGTGCTGTATGCGCGTATGCCGACCTCGTCGCCGGTAAGAGTTCGCGTCAGCCGGATGGACTTGAGCTGTTCGATGAAGGCAGCGTTGGGCGAATTGGCTGGGGTCGGGCGCTGGCATGCATACTTGATTCCCCTAGCAACCCAGTCCGGAGGGGAAGGAACGTCGCTTGCGGGCTCTCCTTCGTATTCACTGGTTGTTTGCTGGAGCAGTGTGGCTTTGTGGTTATCATGATGGCCGAAGCGTCGAACGCCGGTGTGAGCGGGAGCCCAGCGAGTTGTGCTTGGCTTTTCCTGATTGCTTACTGTCCCCGGATAGGCATCGGATTTGACGCGTTCGAGGATGCTGTGACCTGAAGCAAGACGTGGCTTGTGAAGCGCGGGGGATCGTAAGTTGATTGATGATGGAGACGCGCTGGAGGGAGGACCGTCGCGGGTGAGCTCTCCTTCATATACCATATAGCTCCGCAGAGAAAGGAGCCTGCCGGAATTCAAAGAGTCATTAAGCCATTCCATCCTGATGACTTTGATCGTATCGCCCTGAAGTTCGGCGATGGAGAAGGTTCCATCAGCATGCTTATCGTCAGCAATAGGATGGTCAATTGTTGCTTTGAGAAGGCCGTCTTTGTTGGAACCGGGACCGCTCTCCAACCTCGGCCTCTTGGCAGGAGGGTCCGGGGGATGGGACGACGGCGTTAGTTCGATCGTATGAAGATGGCGGGAGCGCAGCTCCATAACAGCTCGTCGCTTGGTGCCAACCTTGCCCAGGACCAGCTTGGCCTCGGAGACGTCATAGGTAATGTGGCCGCCATATTCTGTGATTTTATCTTCCAGGCCATGCAGGTCCTCGGTGGGGAGGTGAGCTGGTAAGACAAAAAACGGCGGCAGGGTGCTCAGGTCCAGATCAGAGGCCAATTGGGGAGGAGGCGAGCTCTGTGTGAGAGTGGATGAGGAGCGAGGGGAGGAAGATGTCATGATGGGCAAAGGAAAGGCGATGGGGAGAGCCGGGCTGCAGCAGGGGTGAGGGCATGGTGGGCGAGCAACAGAAGCGAAGTTGTTGGAGTGAAAGGCGAGGGCCTCGGCTGACGTTAAGCTGACGGCGCGGCCACGACTTTAGGTATTTCACGGCAACGACTTCCAATGTCAACGCAACTCACCTTCCTTGTTCGCCAACTACCTACTTACTTATCTACCGGACCCTCAAGCGCATGTTGAGAAAGCCGCCGGCAACAACAAGCATGCTCAACGCGCTCAAGGCAATCGTCATGTTGCTCACCCGCGTCTCCTCGACCACGCGGCCAACCTTGGTGTCCTTCCTGCTCACTACATCCGCCCCGGACCCTTCGACGAGGAAGTCGTCCCAGTGCACCCGCTCCAGCTTGTGCTGATAATCCACCACCGTCTGGCTCCAGTTGTTGGTGATCTTGCCTTCGCCGTTCTTGTACCAGCTCTGGCAGTTCGGGTCCGCGAATGAACTCCGCTCCAGTTCCTGCTGCAGATGCTCGTTGAACTTGCGCACCACTTCCGGCTTCGGCAGAACCGCCAGCTGCTTGCCCAGCTTGCGCGCCTCCAGCACCTTCGCAACCATGGCGTTCAGGTACCGGGACTGTGCTTCGATCATCAGCACGATCGAGTTGTGCCCGAGGTTGGTGTTGGGCCCGTAGAAAATGCCGAAGTTGGGCAGGCTCTCAACCACGACGCCCAAGTACGCGCACGCCCCCTGCCTCCATACTTCCGACAGCGCCTGTCCGCCCGCCCCCGTCATCTTGATCGGGTGCATGAATTCCACCGAGCGGAAGCCCGTTGCCAGCACGATGAGATCGAACTCTTCACCAGAACCGCCTTCCACCGCGATGCCCGTTTCGGTGATGCCGCTGATCGGCTTCGAGACGAGCGAGACGTTGTCGCGTGCCAGAGCCGGGTAGTAGTCGTCTGAGATGATGACACGCTTGCAGCCAGGGCTGTAGTTGGGCGTGAGCTTTTCCCACATTTCGGGCTGGTCTGGGAAGTGCTGCCGCATGGACGCGAGGCACCATTGACGGAGCTGCTCGGCAAACGGCGACTCGCGGTCAAAGACGGCCGAATAGAATGACTCCCGGTAGTCCATCATCGACGCCCGCGTGCGCCATCGCAGCGGCGGCACGTAGCGGTACGCCAGTCGCTTCAGTGGCGACACGGGCTTGTCAAGTCGTGGGACTACCCAGTTGGCCTGCCGCTGGTAGACCGTGACTTTGGATGCCACCTTGGCGATCTCTGGGATTATCTGCACCGCAGAAGCGCCTGCCCGATGGTCAGAGATGAAGCGTGGGAACAGCTGAGAGCTTACCGTTTCCGATGACCGCAATGCGCTTCCCTTCCAACCCGTAGCTCCAGTCCCACCGCGCTGAGTGCATCTTCTTTCCCTTGAATTCATCTAGTCCTGGGATTCTGGGATACTGCGGCACGTTCAACTGTCCGACTGCAGAGACCAGAAAGTCGGAACTGATCGTGTAGCCTTCCGCAAACTCTGCGTCCTTGTCGCCCGATACGCGCACCGACGTTCTCCACTTCTTCTCGGTCTCGTCCCAGCGTGCTTCTTCGACGGTGCTGTTGAAGCGAATATGCTTGTAGAGGCCGTACTTCTGCGCCACGCCTTGGAGGTATTCCTAACAGCCAAAATATGGTAAGCAAAACGGGGGGCTACAAGAACGACTGCGTCGAGACTTACAAGGATCTCCTCCTGCCCAGGGTAGAGGCGGGTCCAATCCGGGTTTTGCTCGAAGGAATAAGAGTACAGCAAGCTCCAGACTGACCGAGTACCATTAGTCCAGGTGACCGCCTTTGGAACGCTGTCGCGGCCACTCACTGTCGCAGCAACATCCAGGATACTTGTTGTCTAGCCTTCAGCAGCCATCAAATTAGCATCTGGGCTGGTTGTTCATCAGTCGATTCGACCGGGCTTACCATGTCCCTGTATCATGACTAGTATCAGCGTGCAACCTGCGCAGATTGCTTCGTGGAAGAAGAACGCATACCTCCAACTCCGCTGGACTTTTCTAGGATTACGAAGTTCTGGCACTTGTTCCGCTTGAGCAGGTCAATCGCCATGCACATTCCAGAAAAGCCAGATCCCACGATTACAACAGCGGCTTGCGTGTGGTCCACATTGCCCACTGGGACCTGGGGCCAGGGCTTCGAATCTGGCATCTTGCTTGGAGTCTTCACTTTGTGCTCCTGCGTCAGGGCCTCGTGTGCGCCACAAACACGGGAGATGTACGTACGTGAACAAAATCTCGCCAGTGCGTTGGAGACCGTTGGAGGGAAGAGAAGCAGGTCGTCGCAAGTGTGTGCACGAATTCCGAGAGTAAGTACGTCTCCCACCCTGCCTTTTAAAGATGTCGCTTGAACGGGGATTCCGGCAAGAAGACCGCCTCTCGTCCGGATCCACCGGCGTATCGTCTCAGGCAATATTAGAAAAATCCCGGGAAGAAAACGTAGAGTACGCGCAGACACAGTGCCTGGCTGGCCAAACGCGGGGTTCTTTCCTAAATAACAGTTTATGCCGACGGAGACCTGCTTTGAGTAACCACACAACCGCAAGGATACGGATAACTTATTCCTCGGCTTTTCCCCGACAGCGTCATATGCGGAGACAAATGTACGGTGCCACAGTGCCATGCTGTGTGCTGCGCTTCCGCAACTGCGGAAGCGCAAGCCCAATGGCTTGGATGATCAATAAGCGTCGTGTCTATGGGACCATCATCCCAATTGATGTATCAACTGCATGCATGCATGCATCATGAAAGTGGGTACTCTGCTCAACTGCATTTTTCCTGGCCTTACCAACGATAACGATAATCAAGAAAACCGCGAACCACAGCGGCCTCTCTTTCAATGCCGAGAGCATAAGAAGCCTCTATACCTGCTTTCTTCGTGGAAAGGAAAGGCCGTCCTGCTTGTTCTACCATTGCCCGATGGGGAAATGATCGTAGGCCGAACCCCGCAATCAGAGCGGAGCGGGAAGGGCTCCACAGCTTCGTTGATGACGCGCGCGTGGGGAAGAGAGTGACACGCAAGGTTGGCGGGGTTGATGAGCATAACCGACGGTTTGCCGCGGGAGCGGAGAGCAGAGTAATACAATGACGTGAGGGTTTCTACTAGCTTTCTGTGTGAAGGTGGGTCGTAGGTTTCCGCCCCCAGCAGAGACGTCATATGAAGAGGGAGTCATATCATTTCTGATTTCCGTTTTGGTATGATGATGCAAGTGCTTTCAAAGTGGCCCACGAACACCGCCCTGGATAATGGAAGCTACGGGAATAAGAACCGTGCAGTAGTCCGCACTGCATGCCGCACTCATGATCATGAGGAGCAAAAAACGCTGGGAAAAACACCGGAACAATGTCACCACCGGAAAGAATCAGAACCCTTGCTCACGATGCCATTTCTCCTGCCAGCCAGGGAACAGCGGATACTCATCGATCGTGTGTTCCTCCCAACCCTTCGGGATCAGCCCTTTCTCCTCCTGCTCCTGCCGGAAAGCCTCCATGGCCGGCAGGACGACGTGCTCGGTGTGCCACGTGCTCTTGTACTCCATCAGGCTCTTCTTGCCCTCACGGCAGAGCTTGAGCACCAGGCTCGGCACGTACGGCTCGTCGCGGAAGGTGGCGACAGGAGTAAAGAGGGCCTTGAAGTTGAAGATGATGGCGCCGGACAGGGGCAGCCGCCGAAGCGTTTGCCAGTCGACACGCAGGTTCATACGCGACAGGTCGAGGCTGGGGTCCTGGAGTTCGCGGTACTTCTCGTGCGGGTCGCCGGCCGGCATGTATAGCGGCTGGTCGACCTCGAGGCCCCAGGAGCCGCGCTGGATGGCCTTGTCGGTCGGCTTCTTGGCGAAATAACTGTGAGGCGGGGTTTTCAGTCAGCCTGGTGCGATGCTCGTGGAGTCATGGTGCTGCACTTACCGGTCCATCGAGAAGCGCATCTTCTCCTTGTAATCTGGGATGGGCTGATGAATCTCGTCCAGGCGCATGCCCATCTTGGTGCCCAGGTCCCAGCCGAGCGAGCTACATACGACGCCGCCGCGTAGGTAGTAGTAGCCAGTCTTGTCGTCGCGCAGCGTGATGGCAAAGTCTTCGGGAACGTTGTTCATGATGACCTCGAGCGGGGGCTCGTGCTTCAGGTCGGACGTCGTCTTGAGAATGCCGTTGTGGAAGACCATGGTCTTCTCGTCCAGCCGGAAGTAGTGCGGGTACCGCGCAATCAGGAATTGAAGGCACATCTCCATGAGTTCCTTACATGCCAGCTCGCAGCCGGGCATGCAGTCCAGCACGCGCTTGCCGACGCGCTGATAGATCTCCTGGCGCTGCTTGATGCGCGTAGCGTAAGTGCTCTCGAGCTCCAACCACCAGTCGGGGTCCAACTTGGTGAATGCTGCATCATCGGGGATGTCAGACTTGCGTGTCAAAAGAAGGTCGCAACGGGCTCACTTACACATGGTCTGATGGTAGGCCCAGCGGAAAGGACGGTACGGCTTGGGTTTAGCCTTGTTGATGTCGAACTCGGGATACGCCTTGGGAAGAGGGACACCGCTGAGAGAAGAATAGTCCGGAAAGTCGCCAAGCGCCTTGATCTCATCGCTCGAGAATTCGGTGGCAGTGTAGACGTTGCGCGTGGTGGTGAGGATGTTCTCGTCGAGTGCCTGGAGGGTTTTCTTCTCCGGGGATTGGGCCAGCTGGCTCAGAGGCTTCTTGAACCTCTTCGCGGCATCCTTGACCTCGGCGAGGGTGAAGCGGCGTGACGGTGGGTATGTGCCGGAGTAGTCGGGTTGGTCGGAGTTGCTGCCCTTCTTTTCAGGAGAGAGCGAACGCGGGGGCGTGCTCGCGCTGCTATCTCTACCTCGTCCTTGGAAACCCAACCGGGAGAGGAGAATGTTCCTTTGAGTCTTGTTTGACGCCAAAAAGGCGACGGTGCTAAGCAGGAAGACCAGCGCAAGCGCTAGCGGTAGAGGGGCCGCCATGAGGACTGCAGGCCGGAATAGAGGGGTCAATCAAAGAGACGGAAATCAAACTGACGGATAAGGAAAGCCGGAATCCAGACGGGGCGACAGGGCAGCGGATCTCCTTGTTCGATGGGATGCAGTTGCACGAAGTTGCGGCCCGGCGGGTTATAAGAAGCATGCAGTGAATAAAAGGGAGATTGATAAGAAGCTTATCACGCTGGGTAAGCGGGGTGGCTAAAGAGCAGCCATGGTGGAGATAGCACAGGGCGGGGGCCAGGCGAGCTTCTGTCGCGGTCGTCTGGGCAAACGCAGGGCAACATGGGAGTGGACTTGCTATCCGCAAGAGGGACGGCGTGCGACCAGTGACGGGCTCATCCCAGCTGTTGCCCAGCGGCTCGATTGCGCCTAGCGCGGCTGCCAGGGCGCTATGCCGTCTTCGGTATACATTTCCCATGACCACCACCGACCCAACCTCCCGCTGATCTTGCACTTTATCGCGCCCTCTACACTCGCTATCGCCGCAACCGGCCAAATTTCCCCCGGCCGGCCAACTGTAGCACGCAGAACTGCCGGCTCCTCATTTCTCCGCCTGCCTCTCAAGAGATAAGCTTTCTGAGCCGTGTAAATATGGCCTACTCCGCCCAAGTATGTCAAAATATCAGGCGACTCGAATCGAACCTGCAAGCTGTCTCATACGCATCGACACCGTTCGACGGGGCCCGAATCCGATTCCCAGTATGGTCGTGTACGCCGCCCTGTTCCTTATCGTCAGATGAAAAACAACTCGGGAGAGCCGCCGCTGTCCTTCGTCAGTCCTGGATTACCGTGGAAGAATGGCCAAGCTTCAATGCCTCCTCTCACGTCTGACCGGTTTTGCATTGGTGAGGAAAACATTGGTTGCTGATAAGGCGTTCCAGCACTGGCCAACGATTTCGTCATGGAAAGAACAGACTGTTAAGAGTTCATAGCTCCATTGACTGTCTCACGTACCACGTCTTCACAGGCTGACAACCACCTTCTTGGCCGAAACACCAGCCTGCTGCCTGTCCATCGCTTCTTGGACCCTTTCCAGCCCCTTGCCAACAACCAATGCCTCCGGTTTGGCCTTCAGCTGCCCGCTGGCCAACGCCTCGGGAACGAACTTGCGCCAAACGGCGTCGCCGACCTCTTTATGTTCAGTCGCGATAGTCGGTGCGACGACTGAACGAACACAGAGTCAGTGAAAATGCCATTGATAACCGCCACAAGGGAGCGGGAAGGCAGCGAAGCACTCACTTTTCTTCGCCTCAACCGTCTTCGTCAGACCCTCGGGCGGCGGCAGCACGACCGCCACTGGCAAAACACCGAGCTTGTCCGTAACGGCACCGATGAGCTTCAGTGAACCGGGCTCAGAAATGGCGTCATACGCGCCGACAATGTTACCGCCCTGCTGGTCGATTGCCGCCAGAATCTCATCGACTACGTTGGGCGAATTGTAATCGACCACCACCGCCGCACCCAGTGACTTCACAAAGTCATGGTTCTTGCGCGACGCCGTCGCCACAACCTTTAGACCTGACGCAACGGCTAACTGGATTGTCGTGGCGCCCACACTCGACGAGCCGCCCCAGACGAGCAGCGTCTTATCCGTGGGCTGTGGGCTGGTCGACGGGAATGGCAGTGCCAGGTGTGGTTTCTGGTACAGGCCTGCCGCGGCGGTCGAGATGGCAAGCGGGAGCACCGAGGCATCCTCGAAGCTGAGCGAGTCGGGGATTGGCGAGACCAACGTTTCGAACGTCTTGCTGTAGAGCTGGAAAGCCGCGCTTGCCGGGTCTCCCGTCATCAGCCCGACCATGTGGCTGCGGTGCGATCAAGCAAGGTTAGCGAGTCGGCTTGCTTATGGTTAAACTAGACGTAGTGGCTTGGTTGGTGGGGAGGGGAGGCGATCATCGTATTGGAGGGGGATCTCACGCACCCAATGACTCGTTGACCCTTGGTGATGCGGGTGACACCCTCGCCGACTTCCTCTACGGTACCAGCGACGTCTGTGCCTAAAATGTAGGGGTACTGTTTTAGGAAGAGGCCTGCTTGGATGTTAGCAATGCCGGTCTCCCCAATCCGTCCATCCCCCCTCCCTAAGCAATCCAAGCGAGATGCAGTGCCCGAAATATTGGCCTTTTGCATGGGAGCGCTGCTGTCTGCTGACGTGTGACGCAGGAACCATGTCGGGCATCGCAGCCACTCAGACCGCGTATCTGGCATCGCAGCGGCACGTACCATACTGTTGCATCTTCCAGTCTACAGGCTATACTGAAAGTCAGTACTTTAGACAGTCAATTGCACCCCAACAAGCCTCAGCCATCCTATGCGGCGCGGTGACGCAGCTGTTGTTGTGCCATGGAAACACAGAGTGAGACAGGAGCGACGTACATTGATGGCAATGGCGGCGTTCTTGATGACAACTTCGCCGGGACCAGGCTTGGGGTCGGGGGCCTCTTGCACCTTGAGAGGCTTGAGCTTGGCCTCCATGATCCAGGCGGCTTGGTTCTTCGCCATCTTGTGCTCCGTTCAGGGGGTCAATCTTCCTCCAAAACTGTTGTTTGTGTATGTCGTGGTTGAAGCGAGGATGGAAAGGCTCAGTTTGCAAGGCGGGGCATAAGCTGTAGCTAGAGTCCGAAGGCGGGGGCACCCCTTAAGAATGACGGATGCCAACGGACTGGCGTTATCTGGCTCCATCATGGTGCGATACCTGTTGCTTTCTTTTCGCTTCCGCTGAAGCATACGACTGGCCTGCTCTGCTTGCCTGCCTCGGACTCTGTCAGGCCCGAATCTGTGAGATGATGACGAAATATGGTGGGTATTCGTAAGGCGTCGGGAGGGGCGCAGATTCGGCCCCGCTACCCTTAGTAATGATGGGGTATCTCCGTGCTTATCCCCACCACCCGGTCCCGCCTCGGGCGCCAGTACTCCGTACAGAGCGGGCTATTGCATTGATAGTAGGGATGTGGTGCATTTAAGGTGCCACGTGCATGCCTGCACTGGCGAAGACGAGGCGCTTCCTTTCCTTCCTTGTTGTTTTGCAGCGAGCCTGCGGTCCGAACCATCGTAAGTACCACAAGGTTTTGTGCAACTTCGTCAGCCGTGCGTTGCATTGTTAAAGACTTGTCTTCATACAGCATCATCCCCAGTCGCAAGCCTCGTAGCGCGGCGGAGTCAGACCAGGGCCAATGTATATTGAAGGCGTTGCTAGGTTCCATGTGCTCCGTGGCTCGTTATGCTCAACCAAGGTTGCAGAGAACAATTTTAGCTCTGCTCCATGAGTCGTGCCGAATCTACCGAAAGCGTCAGTAACTACGGATGTCCTCGCACCAGTGACGCATATAAGAACAGTGAAAGGAGACAGACTTTAATAATGGTGCACTGATGCCAGAGAAGTTTCATCATGTTTGAAATCATGACTTGGAGACATGCCGGTTCTGCCAGGGCCGACCGTCGCCAAACGCTGATGGTGAGCCGGATCATCCGAGCGACTGTGCCCCCACGGATTGGAGCGCAGAGGATGGGGATGGTCATAAGGCCACGCGGGAACGATGCTTCTTTGGCATGTCAGTGATTTTGCCTTGTGTACTTCGTTGCATTTTGCGCAGTCTACTGCAACCCAGATGGGCAAAGAAGCCTCTGAATTGACCTGCTCGGCCTTATAGGGTTGCCAAGCTGGACCAATGCTTGGATGCTCTTCCGGAAAAGCCGGCTGCCTCCATCTTGGGGACGACGGAAGCATCCCCGAATTTTGCAGATGTGCAGAGTCGAATGGTGCAGAGACGAGTGGTGACCAAGGTGTAGCAAGACTTGCTGACACGCGATTGAGCAAGTCGCTGGAGTGAGCTCGCCTTAGAAGTGAGTAGACAGCAGACTGGCGGCGCAGGCGAGCAGCCTTTGGTTTAGGCGGTAAGCTGTCGACGTCAACGTTATTCTTAAGCCGCTCGTCAGACCCAAGGTTCACACTTGTTTCATCCCCATCCTGGCTGTTGGGCATTTTGGGAACCAATGTATCAAGAAAGAGTTTCTGATACATGGGCCGTGACCTTATTTTTTTTTTTTTGCACAGCCCGAGTGACTGGGTTGGGATCGACAGTGAAGCTCATTTGTGAGAAGTCATGCTGGAGAAGCCGTACTTTATAAGCTTCAAGCGCTTGCTGGTCTGTGCTTGCACATCTGAAAGGATACCGAGAAATCTCAGACATGGGTTGGAAGGCCATTCAGGAAGCAGAGACATCTACAGAGAAGGCTGTTTGTGGAGAGTAAGGATGCTAAAGCCACGGCTGAGGACATGAGCCAGATGACCCGGAAGTGGATTCGGGACAGCGAAATGCGGCCACCGTAAAGGCTCGAAGGTGCCACATCTTCTGCAGCGGCAATCTCCGTCGAAGGTCAAAAATGGATAGCACCCGGCCGGAGTACGAGCAACGGCCAGGATTCTCGGCGGCTGAAGCCCAGGACCAAGCAATCAGGCGTACGTGTGCAGAATGGCAGGGCCGGGGGCGGTACAGTATATGATTGCTGGAATGAGCAGTGGGCTGGAATTCAATAGACTGGAAGTCAGCGGTATGGATGGCAAACAGCGTCGTGGCACGGGTTAGACTACGCTTCACCGACCAAGAGCCCGGACCCGCACTTTGTACCAGAGATGGGCAGGAAGAAGCGGACGGTAGTAGTGTTGGCCCCTGTCGTCGATGGCAGCGCGAAACAGGAGCTGTGGCACAAAGGACTCACCCCGCTGCAGTCAGCCATGCAGCAGGCGCTGCAATAGGCCAGGCCTCGACGTTTGAGATGACAGCCAGTCAAAGCGGGCCGCGACAGGGCGCTCGGACGCGGAGGGCAGAGTAGAAGCCAGCGCCAGCGCCAGCACCAGGGCCAGGGCCAGTGCCAGTGCCAGTGCCAGGACGCCGCCGGCTGCACGACTGCTGGAGCATAGCGAGACAAGCTTCACTCCCAGGGCGCCTTTGGCCCCGAGCGAGGGCATGGAGGCTGGCGATCGCGGTGCGTCGTGGGAAGGTGCGGTGTTATTCTCCGACAAGAGCTGGTGGAGCCGTGCGGCGCGCCACCGGGAGCGGTGCGGCCAGGCGCTGATCCGCCGGCGCCGGCGCCGTCGACCCCGGGCGGCCAGGGGGGTGTTCCAGTTCGCGATACAGCCAAGCGAGGCGGTTGCAATGGAGGCTGGGGTTGGGGCGCGGGTGCGGGTGCGGGTGCGGGTGCTTGGTGGGCGTGGGCGTGGGCGTGGGCGTGGGCGTGGGCACGAGGAATGAAAGCATCGATGGGAATTCCCATTGACCTTGGGCCTTGGGGCGCTGCCCGGCAAGCTCCTAAAGATAGCCTGCGCGCTGGAATGCTAGGGCCCAGAGAGGCACGCGGGCCGGCTCTGGCAGTCGCTAGTGACTGACTTGCAGCCGAAGCGGCAGTCCCATAAACGTGCTGCCTCCCCGTTTCATCATGCTCTCGGTTTCATGTGTGAGCACCACCGCCGACCTTGCGCACCTCCGCTCCCCTCCATTCCTCCTCCACCACCGCGTTTCGTTTCCCACGCGTGCTCCTGGCCGCGGCCGAGAACCATACCCGCACCCGCACCCGCACCGCACCGCACCGCACCGACACCACCCCCGACGCAGCCGATCATGAAGCGCAAGTTCCCGCTCAATCTCGCGCCCATTGTGAGCACACCCGCGCCTGCTCCTCCACCGCGCCCCGAGCTGACCATGTGCGCGCAGAAGGTGCCTACCCGGCAGGAAACCAGGGCGCTCAAGGAGTCGCTGGCCACACGCGACATCTCCACGCCCTCGTCGCCCTACGTTAACCGCCGCATTCTTTCACCCCGCCTCGAGTCCGAACTGCGTGCTGCCTGCGGCGCCGTCCTCAACGAAGATGGCAACTCGTACGGCGCAGCCGCCGCCCTGCAGGCCCAGGAGTCGAAGATGGCTAGCGATTTCTACGCCCTACAGCAATCTATGAAGGCTATGGAACAGGCCCAGCAGCAGACCGGACACCGGCGCACCGGAAGCCACCCGCCTTCCAATCCCTTGCCGCGCCGGGACCACCAGCCCCAGGAGACGACTGCTCGGTTGCCGTCCAATGCTTTCGCATATAAACCGGATACTGCTCTGCGAGATCTGTTCCCTGACCAAGGTCCGTATCCAGTCCAGGCAAATACGAGCCGTAGAAGGGAAGCCAACGGCACTGCCTACGACAAATCCTCGCGCAGCGTCTCTGGCAGACATCGGGAGCAGCAACACGATCACACCGCGGGCCGGCATGCAGCATACGACCGGCCAAACACCGCCCCTATTGGTCGAGGACTGGACTCTCCCGACACCAACTATTCAACGCCCATGAGTGCTTCCACGATGGACAACCACCGCAATTATGCTTCTACCGCCATGACGTCGACGGAGCCGTCGCGAGCATCCAAACGCAACTCGCACCATATGTTTAGCGATGAAGAGGCCGCATCGCGCGCTGATGCTGCTGCATCGTCTTGGATGAGGCAGGAGTACGAGCGCCGAAAAGAGAGTGATGTGGATCGTCGTCCCTCATCCAGAGCGAGTAGGGCCGGAAGTGTGACCAGGAGTATCAAATCGGAGATCAAGGAGTACTTCCGCCCTGGTTCGTCAGGGATAAGTAGAGCAACGTCAAGGGAATCCCTTGGCAGCCGGGGCTCAGACGCAACTGCTGCCCAAGCGCCGGTAGCACATGGGTGGCGCAGCTGGGGCTTGCAACGACGGCCTAGTGATCAAAGCCTCAACAGCCGATCCTCCAGCGTCAGGGGTCGCAGTGACACCAGGAATAAGGAGAGTAAGAAGGAATTAAACCTCAACCGCGAGCTACCTCCTTTGCCAAGCCTGGACCAGTGGAAGGAGCCGAAGGAAGAGGAGGATGCGCCGGCGCATTTTGTACCCGTGCACAAACCGACCAGCCCGACGCATATCGCGAATCTGATGCAAACGCCTCCGAAGGCTCGGCCGCGGAGAGAACACATTGCTCACCAACACTCGGTTGAGAGAAGGCAGAGGCGGCATGAAGATGAAGGCCGCAAGGCTTCAGTGCAGACACAAACGCGGCCGGGCGTTCGAGCGGTCAGCTCTGACCCCGAGGTTCCCACGCACTTCCGGCCTCGGACGGACGAATCACTTGCGCGAGACCTTGCTCAGTCGCATGAACTCATGTCAATAAGCCACGGGTCAAGCAATGAGGCAATCAACAGGAGTAGCCCGTCACTGGTCGATAGCGGACACAGCCCGGATGAACACAGCCAAAGCCGTAAGCCGAGCATGAAGATCAGCATAGACCACTTCGGTGGGGAGCCACCAAACTTCAGCAAGAAGATCCGGTCGGAGCAGGCTGGGCAGCAGCACGGGAAAGAACAGCGGTACAAGTACAAAGCAGAGATCAAGGCGAACAACACGCTAGCGAGCGGGTCTCCAGGCAACGTCAAGGGGTTGAAGCGGATGTTTAGCCATTTCGGCTTGAGAGGAGGGAAGCGGGAGAAGGAAACGTGGATGGACAAATTCGAAAAGGACGGCGTTAAGGGCGGGATTCTGGTTCACGACGAAGCGGCGGGCGCACCGGTCGTCCGGTACTGAGAAGCGTTTCATTTGTTCTTGCGTCACACCCACCATGGCGTCAATGTTCCATCTTTTCCGGCAGCTAATTTTTTTTTCTTTTTCGGGTTGGCCTGGGACAGGCCATGGGAGTTGTGTGTAGATACCCTTGTTATCAGTTGTTGAAGTCAGACAAATCTCAGGCATCGGATTGGATACGTGGGACGAGGAATGTTGTGATGGGGAAGGCGCGGGTGGCACCCGAGGTCATACTCGGAGCCAACGGCCGATGCGATGCCTTGCCAAGGCATGCACGGTCCAACTGCAGCGAACTGCTAGTGGACTCCTCGCCGTAGGCGAGGAGCGCCCACCCCAATGAAACTGCCCAGCTCAATGAAACACGAATGCATTGAAGTAACTACAAGTTAACTACCAGCTACGTTTTCTACTAAATCCTACGATTTTTCCGCCCGTTTCGCTCGTTTCTTTCCTTTAGCCCTAATTACAATTAATAGCTTATTAATTTACCTACTATTAGCTATATGTTTCGCGTAAATCTCGCTCTTCTACGCCTTCTAGTCGGCTACTAGTTATCTCTCTCTTACTAGCTATAGCTTATCGCGCTTAATTCTACGCGCTTTTACCGTATAAATTAGACCCCTAGATAATATAATCTTACGCTATTTCTATTTTCTTTATAGGCGGGCGCTACTAGTAGCCGACTACTAGTTTAAGTCCTCTACTATAAGAGCCTCGGCTTAGACCTAGATAAGGCTTTTTTTTATAAACTTTTAAATAGATAGATCGACTAGTAGATTACTAGCTAGCCTCTTTAAAGTACGAATTATTATAGAAGTATAAATTTCGCTATCTACTACGGCCGGAAAGAGCGTAGCTAGTCTTACTAGTTATTAACTAGCGATAAACTAGCGAATCTTATTTACTACGTATTTTAAGTTCTAGAGTAGAATACCGGCCTTTCGCTATACGCTCTTAATATTTATTTATTTATTTATTTAGTTTAACGTCCCTCTAGAGTCTTAGACTATTAGAAACGGGGCTAGACCCGTTTCTATCTATTTATCTAAGTAGGCGTTTAGTACTTAGGTTCGGAATTCGTATAAGAAACGATACGCTTAAGAGCTTATTACCTCTATTTATTTATTTATTTATTTAGTTTAACGTCCCTCTAGAGTCTTAGACTATTAGAGACGAGGCTAGGCCTATTTCTATCTATTTATCTAAGTAGGCGTTTAATACTTAGGTTCGGAATTCGTATAAGAAACGGTACGCTTAAGAGCTTATTATCTCTAGATATAGAGAAAATAGTAGAAAAATATAAAGAAAAGTAAGAAAAGTAAGAAAAAATAAAGAAGTAAATAGCGGTACGTATTTAAACCTCGTTAGATAGGTTATTTAACTACTACCGCCGAGTAGCAATCTTTAATTTTTCTAAGAATTTAGCCGTTAAGCTAGTCTCTAGAGTCGTAGAGAAGAGATCTATTAATTCGATTCTATACTTCTTAAGTACGTCCTTAATCGGGACCCTTAGGTTCCGATAGAGAGAGTAGCTAAGAAGTAAATTTATTTTATTTATTTAGTTTAACGTCCCTTTAGAGTCTTAGACTATTAGAGACGGGGCTAGGCCCGTTTCTATTTACCTATCTAAGTAGGCGTTCGGTACTTAGGTTCGGAATTAGTATAAGGAACGGTGCGCTTTAAGAGCTTATTACCTCTAGATATAGAGGGAATAGTAGAACATATAAAGAAAAGTAAGAGAAGTAAGAGAAAATAAAGAAGTAGACGGCGATATATATTTAAACCTCGTTAGATAGGTCGTTTAACTGCTACCGCCGGGTAGTAATCTTTAATTTTTCTAAGAACTTAGCCGTTAAGCTAGTCCCTAGAGTCGTAGAGAAGAGGTCCGTTAATTCGATTCTATACTTCTTAAGTGCGTCCTTAATCGGGACCCTTAGGTCCCGATAGAGAGGGTAGCTAAGAAGTAAATAGCGAGGTATTTAGCGAGCTATTCGGCTATACCTGCACGTATCGTTCTCGGCGTAGTTAAAGCGGTAAAGATAGGACTTAAAGTAGCCGTATCCGATCTTTAGTTAATAGAAGGCGGAGGCTATCTCTCGTACTTTCGTAGGAGCCTTAATCTT